>RJWJ010014246.1:0-38278 GCA_004363605.1 Indri indri | reverse complement strand
AATTGATTAAAATATGCAAATGAAATAATTATAACAGAATCATGGTCTTGTTAAAAATAATGTATAGTAACAATGCAAGGCCCAGAGTATTTGTGGGCTACAGCAAAAAAGTCTTTCTGTATTGATTGGCCTTTTAGGTTTTACAAGAGGGAGTCATAGCGGTGACCTTGAGTTTCCTCTTCTATAAAAAAGGTAGTTGATGATACCTTTGTACTCCCCTCTGGGCTGTTGTGAGACCCCAGAGGGTCCGTATATGTGAAAGTCCTTCTAAGCTATCGTGTGTGGATATCATCATTGTAAACATTGTTCAGAAATGCTGGGTGGGGGTGTGAAGACACAGCTTCAGGCAGGAGCCCCTCCGCTCACATGCCAGGAGCCGGCATGGCCACGTGGACACATGGGGGCTGTCTGGCAAGTCCACGGAGCCCTTGAAATTTCATTACGATATAAATGTGCACTTTTCTTTCTAACCTTTATTCGGATTTTCAATCCGCCCCCATTTGAAAGTGTTAAGAACTACTGTTTGGGAGGAGTTATTTTCTGTATACTTTTCCAAATGATCGAATAGCGAAAGAAACACCTTCACAGTTTTGCTTTATGGAAATTTCATCCATTCTTAGAATTTATGAAGCACAGATGAAGATGGAAGGAGATGCCGCTGGAATAGGGACCCAGGTCCTTTGCCGGAGGCTCACTCATCAGGGCTGCCTATCGTCAGCCTATCGATGAACCTTGCATTTGACTCAAAACTTCAAATAAGGTACTGATTCCATGGCATGGCAGGAAACGTCACAGACATAGCATTTGCATGGCATTCTGGGAAGTGCCGTATGAAATGTGGGTGTGTCTATATGGATCTCAGTGAGAAATCCATTTTATTTTCTTTGCATAATTATGAGAAAAATAAAAAACAATTAAAGGACAGATATTAAACACAGAATTTGTAAAGTCCTTCCAAATAAAAATATTTTCAGAAGTTTTACTGAGAAATTGGAGCTTGCTTTAATTTATCAGGTTTAATACTTGAAGTTACCACATGAAATTTTTGATCAAGACGTGTAGATGAAAAGAATCTTCAATTATTAAATGTTTCTCATTGATGAGAAAGTTAATTCAAAATAATTTGTGAAATCATTTATTGTCCAATCAAAACTATACAAAAGTTGTAAGAAAATTTTAAATGATTTCATAATTTCTTCACTTTCATTGAAACTTTCTTATGCAAATATACATGAATTCTAAATCAAATGGAATCTTTTCATATTGAGTATTTCCAACTAACTAAGCTCCAACTTTGGGACTGCCGTATATTTTGTCGGTGTAGTCCGCACGCACCGGACGAACCGTCAGCTACCGACAGGTGCAGGAAGTCAACCCACATGAAGGCTCGGAGTCAGGGTCACCACCTGCAGTTGAGCTGGCAAGGAGCCCCGCCCTGCTGTCCCTTCCTGACTTTCCCAGTTCCCACCCTGCCTGGCTCATGGGCTCTGCGCCCGGAGCTCTGTTCCCTTCTACCTGGGCACAGGGGACGCAAACTTTGCCAGCGCCACAGCCCTGTTCAGGTGGCTGCTGGCTGGGAAGTGGCGGCGCCCGTGCTGGAGCACCACTCTGGCCAAGTTCCACGTGCTGAGTTGAGACCAGAAGCGCTGGATGTTGCTCAACCCGCTTGAATGCATAAGGCAACGACCCTCGATGAGGTGGCTCGATGCCAGGGGCTGCGTCTTGGGGGCCCTGTCCTGCCCCTGAGGGCCAAGGAGATCAATGTGCCCTGGCAGGAAAGCTCTGGACCAGGGCTTCTCAAACTCTGGTGTGCGTCGGGTCGCCTGAAAGGCTTGTTGAAACCCACCTTGCTGGGCCCCATCCCCAGTGCCCGACTCAGTAGGTCTGGGGCGCTGCTCACGAGTTGGCATTTCTGAGAAGTGTCCGGGTGACAGGGATGTGCTGGCAGGAGCACACTTCGAGAACTCCTGCTAAGGAGCGTTTCTAATGCGACTCAATGAGAGTCTATCTCCCCTTTCTTTTGATACATTTCTAAAATTGATCTCTTAAAAACTGTATCTCTCTGTCTTCAAGAAATTTTGTATAGGATACAGAAGATTCTTGCCATCCATAGGTTTAAGAATGTGCAGTTTCGAGAATGTGAAAGCAACAGAAATAAAATAATGTTTCCTTTCACTGAAACACCAGTTTGAATTTCACGTTAGGCAGCTACGACGTGTGTGTGGACTTGGTCAGAAGCTGGTGAGCTGATCTACGGAAAGGCCAGCGCCAGCCTCTCAAACCACCTTTGTTTGCTACTCAGGACCATTGTACATTTTAGGTGAATAGTTACATATTCTCCTGCTGGGGTCATAAGCTCAAATGCCTAAGCAGTCCTGGGAAGCAACTGCAAATAAATGGAGTGATCTGGGCAGTGAATGAGGTGAATGGGCAGGCTGGTGCCCATTTGGGAACAGAAGCCTTACAGAGCTCTGGCTGATGGAGGCTGGGTAGGAATGTCTTTGACATGTCATCCAATTTTAAGAGAATCTAGAAATCCAGATTTTTACATGAAATTCTCCACCCACACACTTTTTATATCCATCCTCTGAATGCCCAATAAGACACATTTGCAAGCCAACTCTACATTTGCTTTTATCATATCATCAAATAATTCCCCACAACGTGAGCGTTCGTGAAGATGCTGGAAACAGTTTTTGAGAATGTCAAGTGTTCACTGTTCAAGTTCGACATTTTAAGAGTTCAGTTTGGTTTAAATATGTGATTCCCCTTTAGCGGCAGTTTTATTTTAATGAAGGAAAAGAAGTGTACTATGGAATTTCATTCTTGGGGCAGGAGACAGAGTAGGAGGTTCTTCACAGAATAACTAAACAGACTTTAATGAGTATATGTTCAATGCCATGAGTACGAGGTCCTGTGCCAAGCAGAGACTGTGTTCTCTGTGCTGGGCCTTATCATTATTCACATTCTTGTACTAGCCTGAAAATCATTTTGGGAAACAAGCCTCCAATTGTTGAAAGCAGATATAATTTTCCTAAAATGAAACAATTTGCCAATAAAATATTTTTACCCAAGGGCCAGCGTTGCTGTGTGACAGCTGAGGTGTTTATGGTCAGCTCCCAATTATCCAGAACCAGGCTGTTAGATTTTTGTATTAATTCTCCTTTCCTTTGCATACCCTATGACTATTTTATTGTTTGTACCGCTGCCATCATAAGCCTGGCAAGTAGAATGATAGGATGTGGTTTTACTAGCAATTCTTTTAAGAGTCAGGTTGAGAGGCTCTTGGAAGCTCAGACTTAATTTGAAGTTCGGGTTTTGGCATTTTTCATTTTTACATTTTCCTGCCAATCCTACTTTCATTTAAGTAGCTGAGGATGACTGGGAATTGTGTTTCTTCTCTTTCCAAAACACTCAGGATTTTTGGTATTTTGCCTTGAAAGGGAGAAAGCCCAATCTTTTTACAGAGAAGCAAGAGGATACATGCTGGCTACCAGTGAGAGCTAAACACAGCGCCAGTGCACGGTGGGGCCAGGGTGACCTTAAGAAATCACGTCATATCTACCTTCATCCCTCACACAGGAAATGAGTTAGATGGGCAACATCGACAATGGTCTCAGCCTTGCCCCGTGGAACCCCAGTGCTTCTGTCTGGGTGCCTCAGAGGAGTTGGAGGGGGGAGCAGAGAAACAGCACTTCACCTAGAGCAACTCTCCTCTGATCTGCATAAACATTTATGCTACCAAATAGTTTGAAAACCCCAGTTCTTGACAACCTTTTTAGAAATTCTTTTGGGGAATGTGTGTGTCCCTCCGAAATTCATGTGTTGAAACCTAATCCCAACATGATAGTGTTAAGAGGTGGGGCCTTTGGGGAGGTGATTAGGTCACGAGGGTGGGGCCCCCATGATTGGGATTGGTGCCCTTATAAAAGGGCCTGTGGAGCCTGTTTGCTCTTTCTTTCATGTGAGGATGTAGTGAGAAGTCAGTCTAGGAAGAATGGGTCCTCCCCAGGTACTGAATCTGCTGGCATCTTGACCTTGGACTTTCCAGCCTCTAGAACTGTAAGAAATAACTTTCTGTTGTTTATAAATCACCCAGTCAAGGGTGCTTTGCTATTACAGCAGTCTGAACAGACTAAGGCAAAGCCCCATTTACTCAGCATGGAACTGCCATGCTTATATCGTCCTGTGCACTGTTCTGTGCCACATCCCCCACAGGAACAGGAATTCCCCCCACCACCCTTATTGACTGGCCAATTCCTGTCCACTTTAAAACTTTTGGTATATGTGCCAAGTGTCTTCAATGCACTGTCAGTTTCTCCAGAGCAGGAATTCTGTTCACACTATCCCCAGCTACATATCAAATGATCCTAAGCACATAATACAAAAAACAACTTTGATGTCTTAAGGTATATTTTGATAGTTTAATCAGTGGATGCCATGGTACTAATATCAGTCTTCACACCCAGGGCAGCAAGGAATATAACGTTATTGTCCTCTAATGCAAATCACTTGCTATTCTAAACTCCCCCTTCCATCAGGGTGAAAGAAGTTTAAATTTAGTAATTCAGGGTTCCTTCCTTTCCCAGGTTGTGTCTGAGCTCCGGGGTTTACTTAGTGCTGAGGCATGGGGTGGTGGGGGCATTCCGTCCCCTGGCACAGGTTTCAGGTTTTGCTGAGAAAACCCCAGTCCCTACCCACATGACCACTTCTCTGCTTTCTCAGAGATTCTATTTCTTCTCCCATTAGGCCAGACTTTTAAAAAATCTGGTTTTAGGAAGAAACACCATTCCCCTAAATGAAATTTCTGCCACGGGAATTCTCCCCAAATATCTGTCTATGCCCCAGATTCTTTTTCTTCTCCCAGAACTTCAACTCTCATGGATCGAGACCATTGAGGTGCTTCTGTTTCTGCTTTCAGCCCTGTGATACCTCACACTTCTGGTGCTGAGCATGGAACGTCCTAGATACTTGAGCAAAAGCTGGAGATGGTGTAGGTGGGGAGAGACAAAAAGAAAAATCTACCCAGAGAAAAACTTAATTGAACTGTAGGTCTTGAGCTTGCAAAAATTGGGATGTTCTTGGAGGCCAGTGTTTTATCTTGAATATGCAAATGAGTTTTATACTCTATTCACAAAACATTCATTCTATTTCAACATAATTTCAATTGAAAATTAAATGTTTCTCTAACCATTAAGTAAAATTGATGCATCTAGAAAGATGCTACATGTTGTGTTACATACCTACAGGCATGTGTCACATGACGTTAGGGTACACATGCCCTAATGTGGCTCAGACACAGCTGTTGGGTAATCTCAGGAAGATCCCAGAATAGTCTAGATTACACGTGGTAATGATGGTGGGAGGAAGAAGGTGGAAAAACCCACCAAACTGATGAAAAAGAGACCACTTTTGTAAAGAGTAGAATTATTTAAGAGACACTAATTTTAGGAATGACACCAAAGCCAACCTAGCTGTTAGCTTCTGAGGATAAAAGAGAGGTCCTCCTTTTATGCGCCTTTTATTTTTTCTCTTTTTGATGAAACATCTTTGTTACTAGCTGTCAGCAAATCTTCTGTTATGATCAAAGCTACTTTATCCACTATTGCAATCATATGAAAAATAAGCCTTTAGGAGAAAATTACATCTTCCCTATAATTTTAGTATAAAAGGGAAATTTAATAATATCAGTAAAAAGAAATAGTAAAAGCATTTCTAATTTCAGAGCACCCAGATATCAATATTCTTTTCCTCATAAAAATCACAGCAAAAGGGCCAGGTGTAGTGGCTCATGCTTGTAATCCCAGCACTTTGGGAGGCCAAGGTGGGAGGATTCCTTGAGGCGAGGAGTTCAAGACCAGCCTGAGCAACACAGAGACACCCCATCTCTACAAAAGTAAAATAATTAGCCAGGCATGGTGGTGTGCACCTGTAGTCCCAGCTACTTGGGAGGCTGAGGCAGGAGGATTGCTTGAGCCTAGGAGTCGAGGTTGCAGTGAGCTGTGATCACACTACTGCACTCCAGCTTGGGTAACAGAGCAAGAACCTGTCTTACTAAAAAAAAAAAAAATGTCACAGTGAAAGGGAAATATAAATAAGGAGAAAGGGGAACTTTAAAAATAACTAAGCACTTACCCTTACTCAACTGCCTTTAGCATAGAACTAGGTGATTTTCTAACCAAGGAAAATCAGATTGTCAGCTAAAAACAACGCGAAGAGTCCACATTGCAGTGAATTTGCCTAAGACAATGAGGACGCTCAGTGGCTTCTTAGCCTTGTAGACAGACATAAACCCAAGAAAACGGGGTTTGCCTAACGAATAGGAATCAGCTAGTGGTTGTGGTGTGGCTGAGAACGCTGCAATGCATTCGTTAGGCTGGAGGACAGCCTCGGGTTCAGGAGATGCACAGAGCAAACAATGCAACACCCACCGCTTCCACCAGGAACTGGTGCAGAACAACCAGATTAGTGATGGCATCAGTGTCTTATCAACCTTTAGCAAGTAGATGGCTTTCTGGAAAAAAAACAAACAAAAACAAGTTTGCTTCATTGGACCTTAGTGCTAACAGGGAATAGGAACATGCCTCCCCAGGGTGAGAGTCTGAAGAGGAAGGTGGGGGTCCGCCTGCCCTGGACGGCTGGGATGACAGGTGGGAGCCAGGCAAGCACCATGGACAGCACTTGCCACCCACGTTTCCATGAAGACTAAAGAGCCAAAGAATGGAATTAAGCTTCTAGGTTTCAAAATAAAATATTGAATTTTCAAAAGAGTATACGATACATTGTTATTAAGTACAGTTACCATGTTGCAGGATAGATCTCTTGAACTTACTATTCCTGCCTAACTGAAATTTTGTATCTTTTGACCAACATCTCCCAACTGCTCCCTTTCCCTTCCAACCCCTGGTAACTAACCATCATTCTACTCTCTGCTTCTATGAGTTTGTTAGATTCCACATATAAGTGAGATGAAGTGATATTTGTCTGTCTGTGCCTGGCTTATTTCACTTAAAATAATGCCTTCCAGGTCATTCCTGCTGGCACCAATGACTGAATTTCCTTCTTTTTAAAGGCTGAAGAGTATTCCATTGTGTATGTCAACCACATTTTCTCTCTCCATTCGTCCGTTGATGGACACTTAGGTTTATTCCGTATCTCGGCTACTGTGAACGGTGCCGCAGGGACGTGGGCGTGCAACTGCGGCTTCTGGAACGACATGTTGGCTAAGAACCAGCCCCAGCAATGCCGGTGCTGAGTGTTGTTTTGTTTGTTTGTTTTACCATTGTGAAGGGACTTATGTTAGTGTCTCTGTCAGAGCACACGAGCTCTGTTCCCGACTCTTTCTTCCTGTGCCCTTAGTACAGTTTTCTGTGGACTGTGCTCATGTCTATAACTCCGCCAGGACCTGGGGTGCTGCCTTTGCCTGTCAGATCTTGTCTGAACGGACACTGTGCCTGTTTCAGACAACTCTAATAAGGGTTCTACATAGATTTTAGTCATGAATGGGGAAAGTAAGAAAAGAGTAAAAGAAAAAAATAACTCTGAAGAGCTCATATATTATCCCTTTGAATTTGCTACAGCTAATGGAGCAAACAAATCAGTGTTTTCTCCTTTGATAGTTCAAAATAAGCCTATGTATTTGCTATATCATATTATTGTCTTAAAGTGAAATACTATGATATTACACACTAGTTAAAAAGCAACAACAAATAGACTTTCCCAGTTCTTCTCCTTATTGCTGAATAATTGTCACTTGTGAACTCACAGTTGAAAATTAGCCACAAGCGCTTGGAATGCCTCTGAGTGTTCTGTAAAAGGAGTGTAAAGACAAATGATGCAGCCGAGGCTGGGGAAATGGGCTATTTCATCACTTGCACCCTCTTTTCATACCAGTGGACAACCTATTTTGACAAATGTTGCAATTAAATCTTTCGGAAGAAACTGAGAAAAATATAGAATGTAATAGAAAATAATCCAGTCTTCTTAATATGGACCAGTATGATTCTAGCATAGGAAGGGAGGGAAGAACAAATTTTTGTTGAGTGCGTCCTATTGTTCTAAGACCTGGAGACACGGGTGAACAAAACGAAGAAATCCCTGCCTTTATGGTGACTGCATTATACATACATGTGCGTGCACACACATGATATCATGTGGTAATAATGCCCCAAGGATGAGTGTGTCAGAACGAAGGACTAGCAGGTGACGGCAGGACTGATGTTTCAGACAGAGTTGTTGGGGAGGCTCCTCTCGGGAGGTGGCCTTAGAGCAGACACTACATGAGGAGGAGGAAACCGTGCCGAGTTCTAGGCCAGAGAATAGAAATGGACAAAACCTGAGGCAGGGAATGAGCTTGGTGTTTCAGGGAGTAGCAGCCCAGAGACTGGGTGGCTGGAACGAGCAAGGGGAGAGTGGCAGGGGATGAGGCGGAGAGAAATCAAATCCTCTGGGCCTTGTTAGCATTTGCATTTCATACTGAGTGTGTTGGGAAACCTTCGGAAGGTACGTAAAAGGCAGTGATATGATTTGATCTATGTCGAAAGAGATCATTCTGCCATTACATGGAAAGTAAAATTTTAGGAGGCTAAAATTAGAAACAAAGAAATCAGGGGCCTCCGGGCAAAGCCGGGGGTGGATTTGATGAGGACAGTTGTGGAGGTGCTAAGAGGCGGTCAGATTTGGGATGTCTGACGTCAGAGCCAAAAGCGGAATGGGATGTGAGAGAAAGGGATATACAAGATGACCCCTCTGTTTGTGACCTGATCAACTGGGGCAGAAGAGAAAGGCTGGAAGGGGAACAGGGCAGGGCGGGGCAGGGTGGAGGAGTCAGAAGTTCTGTTTGGTGTGTTTTAAGTTTGAGATGCCCGTATGACATCCAAGTGTAGATGTTGAATAAGTGGTTCGATATCTGCGTCTGGAATTCAGGGGAAAGCCTGCAGTTGGACATAAAAATTAAGGAGTCATTAGAGCAGAGGTTATACTTAAAGCCATGGGACTAGATGACTTCCTGGGAGTGACTGCAGAGAGAAAACAGGAATGCCTGTGACCAAGCCCTGCACCTGGAGATAGAGACTGGTGTGTGGAGAGAAGAGACAGGTGAATGGCCTGTTACCTGCGACTCCATCCTATTTTCAGGTAATATGTCTACTGTAATCCAGAGGAAATAGCTGGGATATAACAATGAGGATTAATTCCACTGTAGTGGATCCAAAATCTCAGAAGTCCTTTACAGTGATTACTTTTAAAATATATCGACCCAATTAAAAACAAAATGTAAGTGGTCCGTGGACCACAGCACAATATGATATAGCATTAGAAATAATGTGGTATAGCATACAGAGTAGCAGAATGTCATCAACATAACTAGCTCGATGGTCATTAAAAAACGCTATGTGACCATTGCAAGACTAAGGTCTAAATGCAAGTAATAAAGCTGGGAATCTACTATTTCCCTCTTTAAATGGAAGAAGAATTAGGACCTTTTGACTTATGTTTTGGTCTCATATATTAGGAGGCATTACAAAGCAATTTACTTAAAAAAATATTCTTTATCCTGGTTGGAAACATGACAAAGGATATATACAGGCCAGTCACAAAGGAAGTATGATAGGAATATATGCTGAACTTCGGCAGTAAGCAAGTAAACAGGGATTAAAATGAAATATCAATTTTAATATTTTGGAGTGGCAAGGATTTTAAAAGATGAGTATATGTGCACTCTTAAAATGTTGGTGGGAATGTAAATTAGAACAACTTTTCTAGACTGAAATTTGGGAATCTATCAAAAGTCTTAAAATATTAATATTCTTTTTGAGAGTAATTCTGGGTCCAGGAATTTATCCTAAGAAAACATTTCTGAGCTAAATACTAAAATGTTTTTTGCAGCAATATTTGTAAAGGTGAAAAATTAGAAACAGATTAAGAAGACAGTGGTAAGGAATTGCTTAAATAAATTATGGCATATTTATGTGATGTGGTCTCTTCACTTGTTTTGGAAGATGATTTCATGACATGGATAAATTCTCATTGTATACTAAGAGGAAAAAATCAGGTTATAGAATAAGTCACACATTATGATATTAATTACGTATGTATGCACATGCCTATACACACATATACACATAGAAAGAACCTTAAAAGACTTTTACCAAAATATTTACAATGATCTTCTCTGGGTGGTAAAATAGAGGTGATTTTAAAATTCTCCAAATACATTTTATACTTCCTAAAATTTTCATAATATTTGTATATTGCTTTTATATTTAGAATTTAAAATTTATAAACATTTAGGAGGGAGATAACATTTTTGAACACTTTTGTTTTCCTCCTAATATATTATTATGAAAATTTTCTCCTATTTTCCATTATTGGACATTCGTGGTTTAGAACCAAATAAATTTTATAAGTGAAAGAATTTTGTGACTCATTTACAAAGGTTCTCTTTTCTTCTATCATCTTGATATGTGCCAATGGTTCTGCCTGCTACTTAATAATAGCTATCTATCATTATATTAGATTATATTGCACTCATACAATATACTGTAGAAGAAAGCAAAGTATGGAACTAACTAGTAGTTAGCAGAGCTGAATTAAATGATTCTGAGTTCCTGTCATTGTATAAATGCTAAGTAGTAAAGGATTGAGTAAATATGTTGAATCAATTCATTGCTTCCTTTTTGCTATGTAAGTTCTAATCTGACAGAGCATAATAATGCCAGAAAATTCTTTAGACCAGACATTTCTATTCTGTAAACTCTCAACTTTAATTTGGGAATTGTTGTGGTAGGAAGGAAGCTAGGAATTTAGATGGAGTAAAGATTCTTTCCTTCAATTACTGAACAGAAACAATCTAAGGAAGCAATGGGAAAAAAACATTGTGAAATTCTTTATGGATAATGATGAGGGTGAATAGTTATCTAAATAAAGAAGCTCAATGTTCTGTGGTAAATATGTGTATCTGTGTGTGTGTGTGTGTGTGTGTGTGTGTGTGTTTAAAGTATTTAACTGGTGAAGATTTTTTTTTAAGTTTATAAATGGCATGTATGTAAAAGGACATAAGTATGCTTTTCAAGATGGGCTATTTTTGGCCTTAGAAAAACTGTACGATGACTCAGAAGAAAATAATATGCCAAAATGGTAAAGTAATTGCAGCAACCCTGTATGTAATTCAAGCAAAAAGAAAACAACTTTTTCCAAATCACCTCTAACACATTGGTTTCCCCTGAGTGACCCAGATAATTGCTATAATACTTCATTTCATTTTGACTATGGAGAGCTGATTTTACATTTTGCTTTCTATGTAGAACAGAGAGAGAGAGAACAAAAAAAGCATAAGCCCCTTCCCTTGTGGAATTTCCCAGTGAAATCGAAAAGGAAGTATCTCACCCAAAAGTTGCAGGGTAAACCAAAGACCTCGACTCCTGTTACAGGGCCTGTGGAAGAGGAACCAAAATACATCGGCAGCGGGTTTTACTTTATTCCCATTTAGCGCCGAACTGTTTCTATCAATTTTGGTTAAAATATTCTGAAGAATGCATTGTGTTTAATTAAATGAAAAACAAAACATCTGTACACGATGAAAAATAAAATATCTGTACAAACTTGTAAATTAGTTTTAATATCCATTTTTAGAAGTTGCCTTACCAAGTCACTCTGATATTTCAGGATTTACTTCTCAAATGTAAAAAAAGAATTTGAACCACACCATTGGTATGATTTCAGAATATTTTAGTGCCTTAGGCTAAGGAAGAGTTGTAGACTCTTTAAACAGAATGCGCGTGGTGGTAGCCTGAGCCCTTTGAGGTGGGCTTGGTGGACGCACCCAATAGGGTTTATTACGAATGTTGAGTCTCTCAGGACGCACGTCGAGTTTTTTTGGCTGTTGTCAGAGTGAAATACTTGAATTACCCCTATCTGGTTTGTGTTTACAATCTCCTCTTGAGGTTGCTGTATGCCGAATTGTACTTAAAACACATAAATCTCCCTTCAAAGGTAGCTCAGGAAGCCAGGGACTTCCAAAGGCAGAGGGTGAGCAAGGGCTCCTGCCTTCTCTCAAAGGTAGGTATCGCAGTTTGTTTAAAACAGCCTGGTCCAGACTGAGGAATGGAACCGCTATGATAATTTAGCGAAGTCAAAAAGGGCAGGTACCGCTGAAAATAAACGCTTTGGTAATTACCCAGGCCCGTGTTTGGTTAGGGCTGTCCGGAGGATATAAGGCGGGGAGCGGTGATTTGCAATCCCCACCCCAGTTCCCAGAAACAAACAAACAAACAAAGGGACCAAACGCGGAGTGACACTTCGCTTCTTAGTCACAGTGGCTTACTGGAATTTCTTAGATGGCTCCAACTTGGAGAAAAGTGAAGTTTGTGAGGCTAATGAAAGCTGCCTTGATCCATGCTTTAAATGCTCGAATTCCAGCAGTTTCAAGTATTCATTCACGTTCCCCTAATTTCCCTAACGTATCGTTTGCCTCACGAAACTGCACATTTGGCATTCTTTATCACAAATTACAATCCTGCACTAAAGTTTGCAACAAGCCAACTGAGTCGCGTCCCACAAACCTTCTGTTTGGCGGAGCTGCTCTGGCGGAGCCCGCCCTGCCTTGACTTGTCTGGCCACGGTGGCTGGTTTTTCCTTCTCCCGAAAATGGCTCTGCAGCCATGGTTTTTATTTATGTGGCTTCATAGCTACTGCAAGCTCCGTTTTACTTGGAAGCTTGTTTGCTTTCGGCTTTCCCCGCCAGCAGATCATTTCCCGTTTTCTGCCACTATCCTTTTTATTGTGACGATTTCGGGAAGTGTGTGTCTACACAGCGTGATCGAAATACTGCTGTAGATATTTGGATTAATGTCAAGATAATCTGAAAATGAATAGATACTTGCAAGAGCCTTGTACACAGTTGATACACACGTTACCATTCCTGTGAGTTCTACTGGATGATATAGGTGATTAACACCTGCACATTTGTGTCAAAGAAGCATTTCACTCACCGATGTCCTGACTTTTCAACAGTTGTTATTGCCCGAGGTCAGTGGCACCCTTGTACCCAAGGCATAGCCCCAGTAGCAATGAATCCTGGCTTATTTTCAGTCGTGATTAACAAGCTAGCGATGGTGTTGATAATTCATTTCTCAGCTTGCTGGTTTATGTATTTGGCCAAAGGTAGTTGTCCCTTAAAGCAATGTGTGGGAGGATATTAACTGGCCATTGAATTTGGCTGAAGACCCTAATGCAAAAACAGATAACTAGTACACTATCTTCCTGTTTTCCTGCCTTTAAAAACACTTTACCAGATGTATTTAGAATATAATTTTAGATTGAAAGCTACTAGAATAAAGAAATAGGAGAATATATGTAAGAAGATTGTGTGTTGAGGTAGGACAGGGAAATTCAAGAAAAATTTGTGAAGGAAACAGGCTTCTGGGAGGGGATATGTGTTTTGCCCATCTTGAGGTTTCTTCCAGGTGGAGGGCGCTCTGTTAGCATAACCCTCCTGGCTTCTCTCACTTGCTCTGCTCTCGGGGAGGTGGAGTGACCTGTCATTGGTGAGGTAGGAAGGAGAAGGCTAGCACTTTCCTTTCTCCCTTCCTCTAGGGAGTGAGCTTCCCACAGCAAACCTTCTCTGTATCTCCCCGGCATAGACCTAACAGGCAGGCGGGCGCCCGGGCAGTGCCTGTGTCTAGGAATAGAGAAGTCTTTCTAGTTTTGGAGTTCAGTATTCTGCAAGTCACTTGCTGGCTTTCTCTAGTAAAACTTTGTAAGAGATAAAAGTAATATTTTGGCAGCTATGTGATAATGTCTTTATCTTATTTGTCAGTTGATTAAATATATCTAGGAAGATGCCCTCTAAAACCTCAAGAGAGATTATTCAAAAAGATGCCCTAAGTCGGCTGCTCTGGCCATGATGAAGTGGCTGGAGCCAGACTTGCTGTTCTCTATAAATAGCTAAAAAACTGGACACAACATATGGAACAGCTGTTCAGATGCTGGGCAATCGGGAGCACAGGGCTGTGGTTCCCGAGAGAAAGAAGCAAATATAATGAGTCACGGGATTGAGTCGGCTGTCTGCGTGGAGGCACTTTCTGGACTTGAGTGCAGAGGGGAGACTGAGGCAAAGCGCAGTGATCTTGTTAAGGTGAGGAGATAGAAACCAGTATTTGGGGAGGCTGAGGTGCCTGGACTTTGTGGGGTAGAGATGAGAGGCTATACAGAGGAAAACAAATAAACAAACATCTCCCAAGATTTTCCTAGCAGTCTCAGGAGTTTTTGCGTAAACACTTTGCTTTCACAGTGTGAAACTCTGCAAGGACTAAAGGCTGGGAACTGCAAGTGAAACAATTCTTGGAGTTGGGGGAAGTGTGATTTTCAACCAGCTAGAATGTACAGGCCTTGTTGGATACACAAGGCATTCAGTTGAGAGCCAAGACAGTTTACACATACCTAAATCTAAGGTAAAAGCTATTTTAGGCACACCCTAGACAATCTTAAAAATCACCCTCAGCAAGATCAAACTGATTCTCAAGGAACTTAACTACCTTCCAAAACAAAATATAACACTCTTTAAAGGACAGCAACAATGTTCAGACACAATATATTAGCGTTCTCCAAAGAGACAGAGCCAATAGAGATTTATTACAAGGAACTGGCTCATGCAATTATGGAGGCTGAGAAGTACGAAATCTGCAGAACTCATGTTCCAGTTTGAGACCACAGGCCAGCAGGCTGCCGGGGAACCAGGAAGAGCCCATGTTCCAGTTCAAAGGCTGTCAGGCAGGAAGATTTTCTCTTACTTGGAAGAGGGTCAGCCTCTTGTTCTATTCATGCCTTTAAATGTTTGCATGAGGCCTACTCACTTTAGGGAGGGCAGTCTGCTTTGCTCAGTCTACCAATTTAAATGTTAATCTCATCCAAAAAACCCTCATAGAAACACCCAGAATAATGTTTGACAAAGTGTCTGGGCACCCTGTGGCCCAGTCACGTTGGCACAAAAAATTAACCACCACATTCTACAACGTAACACTTACAATGTTCACCTCCAATAAAACATTACTAGACACAGGAAGAAAGAGGAAAATAGGGCCCATAACCACAGAAAGAAGTCAATAGAAACAGAACCAGAAATAAAAAAATAATAGTGGAAATAGAAGCAAGAACTTTAATATAGCTATTGTAAATGTGTTCAAGGCTTTACAGTAAAACATGAAGACAATAAAGAAAGAAATAGAAACTATAAAAAAGAACCAACTGGAACTTTTAGAGCTGAAAAATACAAGATCTGAAATTAAAAATACCGCAGATGGGCTTAACAACATATTAGAGATGCAGATGAAAAGATCAGTACACTTGATGACAGAATGATAGAAACTATA
Organism: Indri indri; assembly: GCA_004363605.1. Lineage (NCBI taxonomy): Eukaryota > Metazoa > Chordata > Mammalia > Primates > Indriidae > Indri > Indri indri. Next base: position 22,910 of record RJWJ010014246.1, on the reverse strand, counting down.
AAAAATAATGCAAAGAAAGGGAAAAACTGAAAAAAAACATGACTAGAGCTTCCACGACTCATGGGATAATATAAAGTGTTCTAACAGAGTAAAACTAGAATCCCAAAAAAGGAGGCACAGAACTAGTATTTGAAGAATAATGCCTAAAACTCATCCAAATTTGATGAAAACCGTAAATCCACAAACTCAAGAAGGATAATCACAGAGTAAATCATACCAAGGCACATTATAATAAACTGCTGAAAATATGGCAATGAGAAGATCTTAAAAGCAGGTGGGCATGATGGAAGACACATTAAACAAAAAGGAAGGAAAATAAGAATTACTACTTCTTATCAGAAACAACGCAAGGCGTCTTTGAAATGCCAAAAGGAAACAAAACAAAACAAAACAAAAATCCTGTCAACCTGGAACCTATATTCAGTGAAAATATCCTTCAAAAATGAAGGAAAATAAAGATATTTTCTGTCAAACAAAAGCCAAGAAAATTTGTCACAAGGAGACTTGCACGATCAGAAATTTTAAAAGAAGTTCTTTACATTGCAGGGAAATAATATTGGACGGAAACTTAGACCTACTGAAAGAAATGAAGAGGACTGGAAGTGGTAGATCTATGGGTAAATATCAATGACATTTTTTTCTTATTTAAAAACTTTTAAAATGATAATTGAAATATTAAGAATGATATATTATGAAATTTATAATACATTTATAAGTAAAATAAAAACAATGATAGCACAACAGATAGGAGAAATGAAATTATAAAGTTTAGAGTTCTCGTACTACACTTGAAGTGCTATTATTTGAAGACAGAGTGTGACTAGTTAAGATGCACGTTGTAAACACTAGAACTATCACTAAAGGTGGAGACATGTCTATTACTAGAGGAGACAAAATGGAGCACCAATAAATATTCAATTAAAAGGAAAAGAGGAAAAAAAGAACAAAGAACAGATTAGAAAAATAGAAAATACAGCGAGATGATAGATTCAAACCTAGCCACATCAATAATAAAATTAAATATAAATTGTCTAAACATTCTAGTTAAAAGGTAGAGGCTGTCAAAATGAATTTAACAAAATCAAGACTTAAGTGTATGTTACCTAGAAGAAAAGCACTGTAAAATATAAGGATAAATAAGTTGGAGGTAAAAGATGTTCTCTGCAAATGCTAATCAGGAGAGAGTGGCATTGCCTGTATTAGGGTTAGACAAATGGCCTTCAGGACAAGAACTATCTCCAGAGATGAAGAAGGACATTTCACAGTCATAAGAGTCAATTCATCTAGAAGGCAAACTCACCTAAAAACAGAGCTTTAAGATACGTTAAGCATTAAGATATATTAAGCGAAAACTGGCAGAACTGAAAGTAAAAATAGGCAAATTCAACAATTGTAGTTGGAGATTCAATACTTCTCAGTAACTGATGGAACAAGTAGAGGGAAAATCATAAAGATTTAGAAGACTTGAACATCACCACGACCACCTTGACCAAGTTCACATTTGTGGAAGACTACATCTGACGATGACAGGTGGCACTTCCCTGTCAAGTGTATAAAGAACATTTATGAAGTTAGGTACATACTGGCTCATGAAACAAGTCTAAATAAACTTTAAAAGATTGAAATCATACATAACTTATGAGCATAATAGAATTAAGTTAAGAATCAATTACAGAAAAATATCTGGAAAATATCCAAATATTCAGAGATAAAACAACATATTTCTTTCTTTCTTTCCTTTGAGACAGGGTCTCGCTCTGTTGCCCAGGCTGGTGTGCACTGGTGCAATCATAGCTCACTGCAACCTTGAACTCCTCGGTTCCAGCAATCCTCCTGCCTCAGCCTCCTGATTAGCTAGGACTACAAGCACATGCCACCATGCCTGGTGAATTTTTATATTTAAAAATTTTTTTTGTAGAGATGGGATCTTGCTTTGTTGTCCACACTGGTCTCAAACTTCTGGTCTCAAGTGATTCTCTTCCCTAGGCTCCCAAAGGGCTGGGATTATAAGCATGAAAAGTGAGCCTCTGCATCCAGCCAAAATGACACATTTCTAAATAATCCACAGATCAAAGAAGAAATCTCAAAGGAAATCAGAATTTTTAAATTGAATAACAATGAAAACTTAATACATCAAAATTTGTGGATGCAGTTAAAACAGTGCTTAGAGGGAAATTTATAACATTAAACACATTTAGATTATAATACAGTTTTAGATCAACACGTTTCACCTTTAGAAACTAGACAAAGAACAGAAAATATGCACATTTTGCATCTCATTTCAGGTGATCCTGGATTCCTGGAAACCCATTGTGAATGTCAGTTTAAGAATCCCTGATCCTCGGTGATTAACCTAAATTTGTATCCCTGTCTCAGATCTCTGACTTGAGCACCAAAATTTTATGTTCAATGCTTCCAGGGCATCTACAGTAAAACGGTTCACAAGCGCCAAAGATTAACATTTCCAAGACGTAATGAATGAGCTCCTCCTCCGTGTCCCTTCCCCCACCCCCGCCTTCCTCTTTCCCCCCCTCTCCTCTCCTCTTCCTTGTCTAAACCTCCACCAACAAATGGTGTCAACATCCGCTCAGCTGCCCACGTCAGAATCCTGGGCGTCGTCTCCTTCCCTCACCCACACTTCTAATCAGGAAACCATGCTCAGTCCGCCGCCTAAAACCCCTCACATCGCCCGTTCCTCCCCGCCCCTGGAGCAGGACACCGCGTTCCCGGGAAGATGGGCATGGACGGCCTCCTCAGGCGTGTCCCCTCCTCGGCCCACCCGCGGTCGCCCTTCCTGCAGACCCGCTTGCACAAGGCAGTCAGGTGACACTTCGAAAAGCTAGCTCGGTTTTGACACAGGCACGTTGAAAACCTTTCTCTAGCTTTGCTGTGTCCTTGGGTTAACTCCAGCTTCTAAGACCCTTTGTGATGGGGGCCCTAAATCTTGTCTCTCCTCGTGTCCTGCCGTTAAGTCAGTCGCACCTATAGCAAATTCTTTCTGTTCTCTCGGTTTCATGCTTTGCTCTTTCTTCCAGGCCTCCACAGATGCTGTTCCTTTGGTCTAGAATATTCTTCCCAACCCTCATGCCCTCTGCCCCCCCCCATGCTTTACCGGATTGTTCCTACTCGGTCTTTATTCTTAGTTTAGCTGTTATTTCTGTTGGGACTTCCCAGACCTTCCTTCCGCCGTCCCCCTGACTCCTCCTCCAGGGGATGAGCATCCCCGCTGAGAATCTCGTGCATTTTATCCTTCTGACTTGTGATTTCTCAATTGTGTGTCTCCCCTACTAGACTGTAAGTACCATGTTGTGACTCTGGTGGATAAAATTGTGGTGCGTTCCTTTTGACGACTGATGGTGACATAAAAAGGATTCTGGAGTTATCAATTACCTGGGAAAATATATGACAGTAATAATGCAAACGTAAAGTCAAACCTAGTAGGCATTCTGTAAATGTGTAATTTATGCACTTTTACCTGTGATTACATATTGTATGTCACTATCATAACGTATGCTCTCATAGATTTTTTTCTCTATTCTGTTGACAAGGAAAATAAAATGATTTGTTTTGTTAATACGTATTGGTGCTGTGTTAGATAGATTATGAAAAAAATTCAATGTTACAGTTTTCTCTCGATTTTTTGTATATCTGATTACATTTTCCTTTCATTGAGAGGAATTCTGAGCGTAGAGTTATGGATATTTGCTTGAGAATCTACGACGCAAAGACTTAGCATCCCAAGTGAATGGAAAATTGATGAGCCTTTGTGCGAAGTCGTTGTGCCTGTCTTTTACTTTTTGCATTATCGAGTTGTAGTTGCCTGTTCTCTTTGCCCTTTTACTGTGAACATTCAAACGGTCAGTACTAAAATTATGCCATGCCATCACCAAATGTCTAGCACCAGATCCTTATTAGGCTAATAACAGATCTGTTAGAGATGAGCAGGGGTCAGAATGCCCTTTTGGCGTGACTCTCATACACTGAACTCTACTTTGGCAGAAAAACAAAATCATTAAAATAACATCATGCAGGAATAATCATTAAACCATGTTATGAACTTTTGGTTTATTTAAATACGTCCGGGATTTGGTATACTTGCTGATAAAAGTGGCAAAGAGTTTGGGGTTTTTTTTTTTTTTTAAATAACCTATAGTTATGTGCTCATAATTTTAGCTTTCTTTGTAATATAGTAGGAGGAAAGTCAATACAAAAGTAAATATGGTCAAGCATAGACAAGCAATATTATTGTGCCAGCCCTGTTCTACAAATGTATTTAGGAGTATTCTAATGATAACACCTTTAGAAGTGTGCTAGGCATAGCCAAGCTATATTACTGGGTCAGTCCTAACTCTCGAGCTATAAGAAGGAAAAGAAATATCAGTCATATGGAAAAAGACCTGGATCTGGGCATACTGATTTACTACAGGTATTTAATTTCCCATAAAATATAGCAAGAGACTATTACCAACAGATTAAACCTTTCATTTTAATAGATCTGTATGTTTTAATCTGATGTTGGCTTTTGTTTTCTCATTTGAGCCAATGATGTCATTCACCCATTCATTCATTCATCACACTTTCATTCATTTAGTATGTGTCAGGGACTATGCCGTTGGGGTTCCAGAGACAAATAACACGCGATCTATGACATCAAGGGGCAGAGCTACAGGTAGAGGCTGCAGGTGCTCTGTGCGTCTGTGCGCACCCGTGGGGCGTCCTTGTCTCTGAGAACCTTAGGTCATGCTCCCTGGCCTGCATTTGAGGTGTGTCTCTGTCCTGATGCTTCTCTCGGGAGCCCTGTGGACATAGTAGAGGAATGCCCAAGGCAACTCTAGCTGCCCCAGTTTGGATATTTCCTTCTCAAATATTCAAAAGATTCCATGTCTGGCTCTGGGTTCTCATTTTTCTCCAAATAAATATTCTAAGTACATTTGGGTTTCCATTGATCTTTTACTGAATTTAGAAAGAAGAGTCACTGGTGCATTAAATTGGTTGCTATGCAATGTCAAGGAATACGATCCCTCTGATTGGTGCCATCTGCAATAAATGAAGAGGAAGAAGCGTGCGGCAGGGCTGATGACACAGAGCCTCTCTCCCGGCTGACACGGGCTTATGTTGGGACACGCCTCTAGACTGGTACAACCCACATGCCGACAGGAGAGATTTTTCTGTGCTTTTTAAATTTAGATGTGTTTTGTTCCTTAAAAGTTTTTCCTTTTTTCCCCTGGGGATAGAAATATTTTTTTTCCCATTTTACAGGCAAACCACTTCAATAGAACATGGCTGGCAGCCATATGGACATATAAGAATCCAACAATTAATTCAGCTAAGAAAACTGCTTGCAGCAAGTTTCGAATGTGCCATTCCAGGTAGTGCTTTGATGATAAATGAGGAGATGATTGCAAAGAAAATGATAGTAACAGTTATAAAAAGGTATGTTTCCTTTAGTCATTTAATGATATTCAAATTATTAGTTGTTCTCTATTTAATGTGAAGACTATGGCACTTGCAGGAGGTACTTAACACTTTTTATGTATAATTTTATGGCAAAAATATGGTGTTAATTTTCAAGGAGCTTACAATCTAGTAAACTTTTGAATGAGTGGTTGCATTACCCTTATCTGAAACTCCTAGGTCTAGACTTTTGGCTGGCATGGCTTCCAGAACTGGTTTTATGATGGTGTTTCAGAACCAGCACTTCTAGCCAAAGCCAATAAGTGTGGATTGGCTCAAAGATAGGAAAACAAAATAAAACAAAACCAAACAAAGTAAAAATCCCCAAAACAGAAAAACAAACTCAAGTGAACCAAACACATTAGAATCTCATAAAGGGTTAAGAATATCCGGGAAATCGCTCATACCGCTTTTTGTTTTATTTCACTAGATTTTACCTCACAGCTTGCCCCATTTCTGGGCAATTCCTTCAGCTCTAACATTGGCAGAATCAAAGCTTTAGCCATCTCGTCATCACTCCTCACATTCAGGGAGCACACATGGTGTGGTTAGGGTCTCCTCCCTTTAGAATTTCTTGGCATCAAAAGTGGATAAAAGGGAAAGCAAAAGTATCAGGATATCATGTGAGCCTTGTTTACATTTTACGAAAAGGTAACTGCTTAACCTCTGGGGAAGTGGAAAACTCTGTGGCTGTTCACAGATCCGCAAAGTACACATTTATAGTTACATGAACACTGTGATAAATATTTCCTCCGAAGAAGTCTACAACAGCTTGTTTTTGTCTAATTTTATCAGCTATGTTCTAAATGTTACTATCTAAACACTTAGTTGTTTATTGCATGTTCCATAAAAATATAAATCAGTTGAAATTCTGAACTGAAGCTTGTGGGCAGATGCCAAAATTATAATTTAATTCAAATTAATAAGACATTACAAATATGATGACCGTGGCAGAACTAGCCATGATATGCCAAGAGGCCTGACTTCTGGAGGGAGATAGAAACACTTCCTCAAATATTTTATAAGCAGAGATAAAAGGAAGTCTCCTCTGTTTCCTTCAGTGAATGAGAATGTAATTACTGAATAAGATTTTTAAAGATCACTAAAATGTGTAGATAATATCACTATCTATTTCCATATATGAAGCCTGACAGCCAACTGCAGCCAGTAGAGTTACACAATTATGAGGACAGAGAGCAAAGAGTGGAAATGTGTCCCAGTTGTGTTTCTTTTTGAAAGCTTTTACATATACACCAGTAATGCAAAGAGGTCACAAATATAAGCAAAGGGTTAAATAAGGAGCCTCCCATTCCTTCAGAGCTGCTGTCCACGAACCTCCTGACTTCCAAACAGTCTGGTGTGGTGTGACTCTTTCAATACGCACAAGCCCGGATGATGCAGGAAGTGTCCTGAAAAGTTTGTGTTGTTATGTTTAGCATGGCATCCAGCGTTCCAGGGCATTTACAAAACAGTATGATCTAATAGAATACCAAATGAACTATTGACATCAAAGGAAAGTGGCTTAGGAATATTTTAGAGAAGAACTAAAATATGCAGTAAATGTTATTTTAATTCCTTTGCAAAAACCAGTTTCATACTAGTTATTCCATTATACTTTGAATTTGGATTCATATGTAGAGGAAGATAGTTAGATTTTATATTTCAAACATAATTACTTATTGAGTAATTACTGAATCAGTATTGTAATGGGAAGAATTTCTGATACGGAAGAAAATCACTCACCATTATGTAGCCTTATTCAGAATTCACAGATATCCAAATTAGGCTCTGTCCTTGTATTGTGGCTTAGAGCAAAACCCCTTAATCCTTTTATGACTATTTTTGTCCATGTATAAAATGGAGAAAATAATAATTACAATCTGCATTGGGGGCTCTTGTACAGACTAATAAAATGAAAAGTAGAAAAATCAATCTTGGTTAATTCTTCATTCGAGAGGCTGGCAGGACAAAACGTGATCCCAACAAGACATCTCATTAGAGCCCAGATTCTTCAGGAGGCAGCAGTTAATTTCCAATGAGCCATGTGTAATGGCCACATCTTCACAGGAATTCATATTGAAACTGAGTAGAAGTCTGAACTTTAAAGGTATGAAGACACATTACTCTTTGCAACCCATCAGAGTGATCTGTCCAAAATGTGAAATTTATTTTACTTTGATGTTAAATATTCCTCAGTGATTTTTCCATGATATTCAAGATAAGCATAATATGCACAGTATTGCATGGTGCAGTTTCAATTAACTTTTTTCAGCTTCAGCTACCATCATCCCAAAATGCACCCCGTACTCTACTTACACCAAATTCATAGAGCTCCCTGAATGCACCAAACTCTCCCAAACCTTCCTGCCTTCTCAAATGCTAATCCCTCTGCCTGATGCATCATATCCTCGCCACCTTCTCCACCAACCTAGTGTAATGCTTGTCAGCCTTCAAAATTCCGCTCATATCACCCCCTCTATGCACCAGTAGGAATACCTGACCTTCGATTGCCTGAAAAGAGTGCTGTATTTGTTGAACATGTCTTGTCTCCCCAAAACACTGTGGCTTTGTAAGTGTAGGTTCCCTGTTCCTTACACCTTTGTATCCCCAGAGCCTAGCTCAGTGTTCTGCTGATTGAACAAATGGATAAATGAATGAAACTCTGATATGAATGATGCAATCTTTCTCTAGAAGCATCTGGAGTTTAGTACTACTAATAAATTAAATCACTCTAATCCTCCAAGATTTGGAACTAATTGAGAGATGGGGCCAAGAAACAAGCATTTAAAAATCAAAATGACAGCTTTGTTATGGTTAACAGAGGCTAGGTTGTGGGACATGGCTTAAGTATGTGGCAATAGCACATTTCCTGGTGGAACCCAAGAATTGGATGCAAGACCATCTCAGTCAAGGCAGTTCTGGAGAACCACAGGCCACCTCCCTATTTAGGCATAGAGTCTTGACCATGAAGTTTATGGCATGACCAAGACAGACCAGAACGCATGCTTGTGGTCCCGTCAAGAGGATGAGGAACACAGCTGATCCAGGCCCATCTACTTTCTACTCCAAACTCATCCATTAGTTAAGTCAACCCTTCTCTCTTAGGAAAGAATTAGCCTAGAGGCAGAGGAGCTAGAAGTGTTCTTTGAATGGATGTACTTCTACCTGGGCATATGAAATTTGGGAAAAGTAAGCTCCCCTAGTTGCCTTTCTATAGTCCTACTAACAGTTCTCTTTCTGCATGTCCTTTCTTTGTCAACAGACTTGCTCTTTCCCAGAGATCCAAGAACCGAGAGTCACTATTCTCATTCACAGGTCATCTCCCTGGTGAACAATTAACAACAGTCCTCCAGCTCATGGTCTCAGTCTTATAATTGTTGGTATCTTGTATTTGAATTTTTCACATATAAACTTATGAACCCTGTAATTATAAATCCTTCAAGATTTATATCTTTTTGTTTCAATTTCCACTTCCTTTTTTACTTATGATATGATACACGATTTTGTATGGTTACTAGTCTTTGGTACTTCTTCTTCTGCCAGTTCGCAACTCTTGTCCATTTTCCTTTGGTAGTTTAACTTTTTTATATATTATAGATTTTAATTCCCTATCTGCTAAATGTGTGGCAAATGTTTTCTTACCGAAGTGGCTTTCTTTCCACTTTGTTTAATAGTTCATCTTTTATGCACAGATTTTCATGCCGACAATTTCACAGACTAAATTACCATACAAACATTGCTCTGTTTTGGGAGTTTTTATTTTGTTCTGTTGACCTATTTATATAATCTTCATATTGTTTTAAATCTATAATAACTATCTTTGATAATAATAATCTCTAATCTTTATTGAATCTCTAATGCGTGCCAAGCACCATTCTATTAATCTTCACAAGTCCCTTATGTGGTAATCACTGTTGTTATCACCACTTTACATATCAGGAAACTGAAACCCAAAGAGGTTAAGTAACATGCTCAGGGTATAGTAAGTATAGTATAGTAACATACAGGGTATAGTAACATGCTCTGGGCTAGTAAGCTGCTGAGCTGAGACGAAGCCACACACTCCTTCTCCAAGGTTGATGCTGCTAAGTGACCATGGTCGCTTTCCATAGCTTTGAAATTTGGTACAGCAAGTTGCCCCTCAGTGTTCTATTTCACAATTTTCTTATGCATTTACTCTTATAAATAAGTTAGGTTTCATGAAAAGTTCTTTTGGGATTTCCATGATAATTACTTAAAAATTTTAGATTATTTTGAGAAAGAAATGTCATTGTTATGAGCTGAATTTTGTCCCCTGAAAAATTCATGCATTGAATCCATGAACCTCTAGTGCCTCAGAATGTGACTATATTTGGAGACAGGGCCTTTAAAGAGGTAATTGAGTTAAAATGAGGTCATTAGGGTGGGCCCTAATCGAACACAACTGGTGTCATTATAAGAAGAGAAAATTTGGACAAAGATAGGTACAGAGGGAAGACCAAGTGAAGATATAGGGAGATGACGATCACCTACAAAACCAAGGAGATAACCTTAGAAGAAACTAACTTTGCTGACACCTTGGTCTTGGACTTCCAGCTCCAGTACTGTGAGAAAAAAAATTTGTGTTGTTTAAGCCTCCCAATTTGTGGTACTTTGTTATAGCAATCTTAATATGTTAGTCCGTTTTGTGTTGTTATAAAGGAAATACCTAAGGCTGGGTAATTTATGAAGAAAAGCAGTTTATTTGGCTCACAGTTCTGCAGACTCTACAAGAAGCATCACACTGGCATCTGCTTCTAGTGAGGGCTTTGGGGAGCTTTCAATCAAGCCAGAAGGTAAAGGGGGAGCAGGTGTGTCACATGGCAAGAGAAGGAGTAAGGAGAGGGAACAGGAGGTGTCAGACTGTCTTAAACAACCAGCTCTTGCATAAGTGAATAAAGCGAGAACTCACCCATTACTATGGAGAGGGCACCAAGCCATTCATGAGGGATCTGCCCCCATGACCCAGACACCACCCATAGGCCCCACCTCCAAAGCTGGGGATCAAATTTCAACATGACATTTGGAGGGGCCAAACATCCAAACCACATCACCTAGCTAGCGAATACAGCCATCATCATATTTTAGTGTCATCCCATCTAGGAAATGGTATGTCTTTTCATTTATTCAATCCTTTTATAGGTTCTTTAGTTAGGTATAAGTGTTTTCTTCAGGTGTACATTAATATTTTTTGTTAAGCTTGCCCCTATATTTCATTGCTTTGTGCTGTTCTTATGAATGATTTGATATGTTTTCCCTTATGTTTATAATTGGTTATTGGTTTTTATATATTGATATTTTATCTGGCCACCTTACTGGACGTTTTTATCAGTTTTAATAGTTTTTCAAGTGATTGTCTTGGAGTTTTTAGGCAGGCAAACATATAATATGCAAATAAGGACAGTTTTGTTTCGCTTCTTTCTTTTCAATACATACATTTCACTTTTATTACATTGGCTGGAATGTTCCAGAATAAGCTTGAGCTTGAATAGCAATGGTGATAGTTAGCATCCTTGCCCAGCTCCTGACTTTATTTGTGATCCTTAATCATGACATTTATAACAAGTTTTAATATCATTTTCTAGTTACTAGATGTTCTCTAGGAGTCTTTACTCTTTTTTATCAGCAAAAAGAATTATAGGAACTGCTTTACCAACAGATTTTAAAATAATCCCATAGGGTTTTCTCTTTTGCATGTGTTAAGAAAGTGAATTACATGGATAGATTTCTAAATTTAAATCATCTTTAGCTTCCAAGAATAATAAACCTGTTTGTTCATGGTGTGTTCTTCTTAGAACTCACTGCTGGGTTTGAATTACTAATATTTTATTCATGAATCTTCCAGAAAGTGTGTGTATGGGAGTTAAAGTCTCCAAGTCATTGTATGACTGAAGATTAATTTTTCCTATAGATTTGAATGATAATTTAGCTGGGTATAGAATTCAAGCTTCAAAATAACTTTGAAGACATTGGTCCATTATATTCTGGTAATCAGTGTTGTAGATAAGGAATCAGAGGTCAGTCTAATCCTCTCAGCTCAGAAACACTAAGAAAAAACTCATGATTTGATGTGATTAGAAAAGAAGCTTTTAAGATTCTATATGAAATATTTTGTTATGCTTTATTTTTATGTTCCGTAGTTTTCACTGTAATATGTCCCTGCTAGGTATGGTGAAGTGAGAAAATTAACGTATATCATCTTTTTATTCTATAAGTATAATCTAAGAAAAGATCAGTAAAGTCAGACAGAAGTTAAAAATAAGAAATTCCTACTACCGAATGAAAAGCAGATTAAGGAATATACTACTTTTTGAAAAGCAGAAGTAAGACCAGAATGCAAGTCTCTTAATTATAAGATGTTATTATGAGATTCTTGTTTGGAAAGGGTTTGCTGTAGCAAGAAAAAAATTGTACCTTTTGCCCAAATGCTAAAGGAGCCTTGGCACTTGCTAAATCTGTAGGGACAAAGCCACCCTAAAATTGACAGTGGCATTCGCTTGTTCTATTAATCTGTTAGACTTCAAACTTTCAACTATTAATATTAAAAATATTAAACTCCTTCTAAAATCATTATTTATGCATGTTTCAACAGTAGGTATATGTAATATACATACTTGTATAATGAATATATATTATATATCTACATAAAACTCTGGAATCTCTATTATTTCCTAAGGATAAAGTACTGATTTACACTAAAAACTCAATTTTCTATATTTATTTTCCATATTTATGTTACCAATCTGTTTGGGAGTTATCTGTTGGCAATTAATTTACTAAATTTGAGATTGAGAGTGTGCCCAATGAGGACTTTTATTTATAAATTAAGTGGTTCTTGGATTTGTCAAAGAAAGCATGAATCTGATGGTCTGCAGCTCTTCATACAAAAGAAATGTGATGATTTAAAGAAATAATGCCTGTTGGATGAAATTGGCCATTTCAAAACCATATCCCTTATTTTTCATCTTATTTCAGTTATTATATTCAAACCCTTGTATGTCCACTTGAGAGTGCTGCACAGAATAGTTGCAAGTAAACAAATAGGGACTGTTCACCGTTAGTTTCTTAAGAGAGTCAAAGTGACTGCTTTAAATGACAGAAATACATAATTATAGAGAAAAAAGTTTTCTCTTGATATGTTAGTATAATTAATAACAGAATGTATAGCATCAGATAAGAATATTAAAGACATAAAAAGGGCACATAAGTTTTATTACATATTAAATATATTTGTTGAATAATCCAGACCTATTCTTCAGTGGATTCACACTCACACTGAACAGCGTGATTTAGGAATAAGATGAACCATCGTCTCTTTGGTTTTGTAAATCCAGTTTCCACTGGAGGAAGATATTTTTAGAATTCATGTAAGTATATTATAGTGCTGCTATTACGGGGCCATCAAATGCAATTTGGCAGAGCATGATGTTTCAACAGTTGCTCAAAGTTAATGGTGACTACAGAGCCCTTTGTGATTGGCTAAGGTTATTTTTAAACCTAATTCCAGATAACTCCGAGAAGTGCTGTTCTGTCTTCCACGTGGTAATCTCAGCGGCATTTGTGGTGGGGGACGCAGCGCATGCCATTATGCTGGATTTGCTGCGAATCCCTGTTACCATTAAACCACTGAAAATAGAACCTCAAAGCAAAGGGAGGGTTGTGCTATTTTCATTAGAAAGATCACACCTCATTCATTTAGGAATTGCATGGTGTAATTTCTTTGCTACATGTTTGTTGAGGAAAAAATCTTTGCATCCATGAAGCTTTAATATAATCGAGCATCTCCATCCCCACGTTGGGTTCTGTCCCCAGTGAAACCACCCTACGTGTCAGTTTCTGGGCAATTCCTGGGAGAACTCTGTATTCGTTTAACTTGATGACAAAACAGCAACATGCTAAATAATGTGATTAAAGTTGTTAAAAGCCAAAATAAACACTTATAATTATCTCAAGAAAAACGGTGTCAGGCAAGTGCGGGCTCTATAAAGTGGGACTCCGCGTGCGTCGTGCAGGTCCTGCCGCACAATAGATCATAGTTAAAGGTCTGTTAACAGACCTCTGACGGCTGAGCTGGGTAGCTTGTGGTTTCCTTCGAAACCTATTGGCATAATGTGAATTTATGTGTGAGGTGCAAATTGGAAGTTGCCTTGTATTGGTGCCCTTGGCAGAACAGAAATCATACTGTAGGGCTAGCAGCAGGAAGTACATGGCTTTGAAATTACCCAGCAGGGTTTCTACTCGCTGCCCTTGTTGCTTCTGAGACAGGGGCCTTATATTGTCTGGCCATGATTAAAATCAAAGTGTAGGCTTCTTTGCTGGGTGCCAGTAAACTAAGGTGAAAAGCAGGAACAATCTGGGGTTTTAATTATTTTAAAATGCAATGTAGGCAAGAAACAAAGATGAAAGCATTTTTGACTAATCTATCCCAATTATTCCACATAAACAGATTTGCCAAAAAAAGGCCCATAGAGAGAGAGAGCATTTGCCTTTACAAGAGACTTTGTAACGTATCTCACAGCCATAAAATACATCTATGGCACATAAGCCATTCTCTTGAAACTCATCAAGAAAAGTGTACAAACGTTATGACACTTTTGGGTGAGTAGAGAAAACCAGATGTGCCTTTACCTTACTCCAAATGCAAGATGCTACATATATATGGAATCAGCCTTCAAAGCATGGGATAGAATTTCCTGGTTAATTACTTACTGTCTTAAAATAGTCCATCTAAGAGGGAGTATCTCTGTGCTATAATTAAGGCTTACCTAATTCCATAGTCAGGTTGGACAGATAATTCCCATTATTCTCATAGTCCCCAGAGCTGGCAGAGCTGGACCTCTTCTCTTCAGCTTCCTTTTTTCCATGAACAGTATAAAGAGCATTAGTCATAGATTCAGAGTTTACTGTCTCTAATAATCTACTGGGAATAAATCAATATTGAATAAAATATAGGGAATGCAAACTCACTATCATATTGTGCCAACCAGCTCTCAAATAAACAGTAGTCACAATCAGAAGTTAATATGTAGGCTTTTTGGAAAATGTGCACTTAAACCCACCCATGCATAAATGGTGAGAGTTTACGCATTAAGTTAACAAATATTTATTGGGTTCCTGCTAAGTGGTATGCACTGTGGTAAGGACTGGGGATCTAAAGGTGGACCAGACTTGCAAGGAAAGATGGAGTAATATACAATTATTTATACCTGTCACTCTGGAAACTGACAAGTGCCAAGCTAAGGAAGTACAACGTGCCAAGATGGTACACAGCAACTGTGGTCATTACCTAACCCACAGATGGTACTCGACCACAAACAGAGATGTGGATATTACATTTCCACCACCATTGGCACATATTTCTTTTTTTAAAGACTTAAGAAGAAGAAAAATATACCACTTTGATTGCAAGGTTAGAAATGGTTTTGGGAAAGTTGGATATGCAGGTTCATTCCTTTCCTTTAAAAATTTATTTGTGATCAATTTATTATGATATCTCAAATTGCTCAGCCATAACAAAGAGCAGGCGAGTAGAACCTCTACCAAACCTCGACAGATGCTATGGCTCCCCAAAAAGGTCTGTGTCTTATCTGATGGATGCTGCTCAAGGTCAAGGCTCTTCAGCTATCAAACGTGCTCAGGCAAGGGGGAAGTACAGATTTCTATCTTCCCACTTGAATGTCAGGATGAGAAAGAGAAATCATAGTAAAATCCAGTTATGTTTTAAAGGCTTTTACAAATATCTTTTTGGAACCCTGGTAGTTATGCTTTGTTTAAGCATAGAAGATTCAAGTTTCCTCTGGCTTTAAGAAGTTAATATGGAATTTGACAGTTTAAAATTTAAATCTGCTTATAAAAATTAGCTCCCACTGGTGGAAATATCTTTCTTGTCAGTATGAGAAGTTGTCTGAAGCTTTTTTTTTCTCCCTCAAAGTCTCATCTTGATTAGGTTTTAATACTGTTCTCAAACCAACTTTAATTTAATAAGCATAGTAATTTCGTTCAGGAAAAATTTCCATGACATCTGTAAAATCAAATGTCCATATTCAGTATTCCATTCCAGCAGCACCACCTATTGTTGTCTTGTTGCTCTTCTACTAAACTTCACAAGTATCTAATTCATTTATTTCTCTCGTATCTCTGTAAAGTACCCGAAATACTTTACATTTTACAGGTTATAAAGGTTAAGCATTCAGACTCTGGGGCCCTTTCTAAAGTTATAAATCTGTTCTGTAGATAAAATAAATGTAGGACTGTAGATGTTCATTTTTACTGGTGAAAAGACACTGAATGGAGAGGAAATATGCTTATGAAATATTTATGGAAATTAAAGGAAATTTATCTTTCAAATAAGGTCCAAGTTATACCTGTGTGTTTTTAAAGTTATTACTCATTAGGCACTATCATTGTGCAATTAATGTCAGAATTGTAATTGGAATAGAATGAGACCCTAAATAACATTTGTTTGTGCCTACGGTTATTTTACAATAATTATAATCTCATGTATTTATTTATTAAATAGAATTGACATTTTTTCCAATGGGGTTTAAAAACTCACTTATGATAAAAACAAATATTATTTGCATGTACATGTAGAAAACAAAATTTAGGAAGCGTTGAAATGGGGGCCACTATGGAACTTCTCAGCATTATTTCCAGGAGAGAGGTAGGATTGGGAATTTTACATAGGCTTTATTTGATATGTACATATCAAATATGTACATATCATACTTATGTACATATCATACTTATGTGAATGTGCATAATTAATTGTGTTTTCTATAAGCCATGTTTATTCAAACCTCATAAACCATAAAAAGGATTTCAGCAAGAAAATAATAAGCAACATATGGAGTATTTTCACACACGTTATATTATTTAATCTTCCCTACCACTCTCTCAGGTAGGTGAGGGGGTTTGAGTCCTTGGCCCTCTTTTGTGTCACGGTGAAGCTCTTCCTGAGATTTCAATCACTCCGATGGATTCAATTAACATCTCTACTCTGTTAATTTCAAAATTTAAACCTACGTTCTTTACATCCTTCCCCACCTGTAGGGACAAAAGTATATATTTGGAAGTTCCACAAGCATCTAAAACTCAGCACAAACTTATCATCTTTCCTGCCAAAACGACTCATCTTCCCACATTAAGTTGTATGGAGAGGTACCTGTGGGTTTGGGGACTAAAACTTTCAGTTTGGGATACTAAAAATCAAAAGGCAGAAAATGTTAATGGGGGATGTTCTGCAGGGTATATCATTCGATTCCGCATGGAATGAAATCAGAGAGATCTCTGGGTGCCCCTTTGGAATGATATTCAGAATTCATCTTTAATTGAAAAAAGTAAGGTGCGTCACAGCATGTACAAGAGGAAATCAAGGAGTGATAAAATTACATGCCATTTTCTTATATTTTCAAAAGAAGCAATTAAAAAACAAAATGACCCAAAAGCCAGTAAAAATGGTTACCTATAGAGTGAGGTTATCTATAAGGCAGAGGTGATTTTGGAGTTACATAAATGTTTTCCATAACTGAAAATCAAAATGAAATCAAAAGAGTCTAATATCTTGGAGAAGGGGTGCTGTACAGTGGTGACCCTTTTGAGGAGCATTGCACCCTTTGAGGGTGCAATGAGGCTGGGTCTGGGAGCGCTGCAGAAAGGACGGGAGACGGAATCACGTGCTGGGTGAAGGCGGTTACTGGGGCCGCAAAGGGGAGGCAGTCTGCGCATGCGCATGGGAACAAGCCCTCCCTTCTTCCTTCCAGTCTCTCTAGCGCCCCCATTGCCAGATCCTAAACAGAGCTAGCAGCGAGGCAGAAACCGATCTGCAGGGTTCCAGACCCAGCATCTCAAAGCAGAAGGGAGGGTTTGAAGTCGGGGACAGGTTAATAACTGCCATAGTCGGGAAAATTGGGGCCCAGAATTTACCTATGACTGGGAAAATTTAGGAGACTTTAGGAACCAAATGACACTGTAGTACAAGGTTGTTTGAATACCAGTGTGAGCTGACACATTAGGCAAAATGATTTCAAACGAGATAATGCATGCGAAATGGCTTCAGAATTATGAAGTGTGCAAATATACAAAATTAGCGTTGTTATTGTTGGTGCCATAATTTCACTCTTAACTATATTGGGGGTATTTAATAAAAGAAAGTTTGTGAAGCTGAAGATAATCATGAGATAAATTATGAAAAGGTGTTTGCCAGTTTTAGAAACATAGAAATAATTTGCTATTACTTTCTCGAATTGAGCCAAGTTTATTTTAATTTGGAAGTTAGGTGAGTCGCAAGTTTTCAAAAGGGCACACATTTTTATTAGTTTTTCTGTAGTAACTTACAGAGTTTTGTAGATCCTTGCAAAAATTTGAATTACATCTTCCATAGTGATGTGTCTATATGCTATATATTGATTACATAAGGGCACTGAATCACTGTACTTTATCATTACATGACTGATTATATTAATGTGTGTCTCTGTAGTGTAGTAATTTTTGCATTTATTCATTCATTAAGGATAATTATGACTAATACAATTACAGTTTCATTTTAAACTCATTATTCATGGTCATCGATTTGGAGATAAGAATGGAATTATGTTGATAAATTCATAAACTGATGGCTGGAGGCCAATCAGATTGCTTCATGCTCCTAAATTATTTTGTAATCACATTACTCATGGTTAACATGTTGATTTGAAACAAAGATTTTGGAATTTGAGTCATGCTAAAAGAGCTGTGAGTCATTTTTCATTTAAAATATGTCATATAGATACAGAAAATGTACATGAGAACTATTTTGTGAGTTTAACAAGATTATAGATATTGCAGAAGAGCAATCTGCAATAAAAACAAAATCATTCTGATGCTTTATGAAAAAAATAGCATAATTAAACTTGGCAATAATGTAAGTGATAATTGGTCAGCCAGAATATTAGAATAGGATTTTTGAAAATAGGTTTTTTTTGGGGGGAACCAAAATAGTTGTAACCAGGTCAGATGACATACATACAGGTTTCCAGGAGAAACAGAAACTCACCTTGAAAAGATACAAGTGGTCGATAGAATTTAAAAAGAAAAGTAGTGAAATCATCCAAGAACAAGGTGGGGCTTGATGTAGGAAAACAGCCTCTAATTCAGGTATAAGAGTGATATGCAAAGAGTACAGATATTTTTAATTGAAAACTGAAATCAATTGAAAATTGAAATAATTTTAATTGAAAATGCATCGTGTCCATATCATTGTTTTTCTACCTGTAGAATGTAGTTATAAGCCACGCTTTTTCCAACTTAGCGAACAGTTATTGAGCATTTGTTTAACGTGCAAGACTTTAACCTGCGAGGAATTGACAAGGAGGCTGCAGTCCGGCAGTGTGGAGAAGAGAAAGGTACACACGTTTTGAAAGCCAAGCAGGAAGTGCCAAGTTCCCCAAGAGCAGTGCACATGCCGTGTTCTGGGAGACGAGTGGAAGGAGGAGCATATCCAGCCGGAGAGATCAGCAAAAGTGCCATGGAGAGAACATGTGAGAGTAAGAACTGTCACAGGCTGGGTAACAGCGATAAATAAAAATAGTCCAAGCGATATTTGTTTTGTGCTAGGCACTGTCTTAAGCATTTTGTATAGATGATGTCATTTCATCCTCAAAACAACACAGAGGTAATAGTATCATCATTATCTTTCCACAGATGAGGCTCAGAGAGGTCAATCTGCCCTGGCTCTCACCGTAAGTGCTGAATCCGGAACTTGGAACCAGATGTGCTGAACTCCAAAGCCTAAGCCTTAGTTATCATATGACACAGCCTTATAAAGAGGAGTTGCTTATGAAGGTGAAAACTGAAAACCCTACATCTATGTTTTGTTTATTTATGTTTAATTTTAATTTTAATAATTTTTTTATAAATGGGGTCTAGCTGTGTTGCCTAAGCTTGCTTCAAACTTCTGGCCTCAAGTGATCCTCCTGCCTCAGCCTTCTGAGTAGCTGGGACTACAGGTGCGAGCCACCACACAGCTATATTTTATAACATTTATATTTAACATGACACTTGCATTTTAGCAAAATGGCATTCGAAAAGTTAACATTGACTGGTAGGAAAATGGTAGAAATATATGATCTCATATTCAGTTTAAAAAGCAAACACAAAATCGCACATGTGCTTTGTTATAGCAATATCAGCATAGAGCACACCCTCAGTAGATGTTTGCTGAATAAATAGTGTAGAAAATACGTATAAATATGAGCAGAGATTGGGAGATTGATACGTTAAAATGATTAGTTGTAATAGGATTGTGGGACTTTGCGGCCTATTCCTTTTTCAATCATCTTCAGTGTTGTATATTGTCAGATCTTCCAGGTTTGAGTGGAAGCCAGCTAGTTATTTCCTTTTCATTAACAAGACTAATGATTTCAACCTAAAAAGACAGAAGATGAATCTGTGATATCAATAATCGATAAAGAATTCTTCTGCAGAATATCTGCTAACATACCCAATCTTTCTGAATAGTTATTTAAAAATATTTTTTACCTTTAATTTTTTTTCAGTTATGAAGAACATGAATCAGATAAAATGATGCATATATATCATAACTTAGGCATGCACAATTGAGACCAGATGAGGCAATGATAGTCTACATTCTGACTTATTTCTTTAATTTTCCCAGATTGAAGTCTTATTAATCATTTGCTAGTTCCATGCAATGGTACATTCTTCAAACAATATCTAATGATAAAAACAAGAGAAATGATAAATGAAAATGGTCAAAGTATTCAAAAGCATGCTGATGTAGTAAGATTTTAAAATAGAACTTAGCATGTTGAGGGATTTTTTCTTTAACCAGACCGAAACATTTTATTGACTCAGAAGGACCTTTAAATACCCTATAACAAATTGCTTTATACTTATTTGATTAGGAAACAGCATTTATATACACACATGCATGCATACATACATATTGACCAATGAAGTTGATGACCTCTTAAGTCTGGAGCACTATTTTTCTTTTCACTGAAAAAAGGGTTTCTGGCAGCAACATAAACCACACTGAAATGTATGTGAGTTGACCTATTTTCTGATTTTACCATGAGGTTGCAGTTTTGAATGGGACCCAGAGCAAGAGAAGTCTCTGCCGCTGGGCTAGGCTGAGCACAAGCTGCTCTGCTATTCGAGCTTCATGACTGTGCAGATCCGATGACACCCAGCGTGTCTGTAGCAAATAGAATGTTGGATGCAGCCCCTGACAACTTCCAACAGAAGACCTCTAGGGTTTCAGAAACAAATCCTTTCCCTCTTTGGGAAACAGCTCCTGCTTCTAACTTGCCATGAGTCCTTGGTAGATTCTGAATACCTGGCTAAGGTGCACCGAGTGAGCATTTGTCCTGAACTGTCCCTTTGCTCCAAAACATCACAAAGTTGGGTTTGCTCAGAAGCACCCCATCAAGGGACAGTGGTACACAAGGTATAGGGCTCAAGAAGTTACGGAAGGCACAGTATGTTTTAGCAGATGGCTCTGATTATCTTGACATCCACTTCTGCAGCTCTAATCTCTTACCCTCAATCCTCACCTGGTCCCCTGGGTGTTCCCTTTCATCAGCTGACTGAGAAGACAAAATGCAAGTGTGGTTTATAGGTGGTTTGTACAACAGGCTGCCACTAGCTAGGACTGGACTGTGGCAGCAATACAATGCCCCTCAGAGGCAGCCCAGAAGGACATTGGAGAATAAGAAAAATCTTTCCAATAGGAAAAATAGCAAGCCCCGCATCCGATTATTTACTCTGCTTGGAAGGAGAAAGGGCCAGAGGTACGAATCGGCAGGAATTAACAAATAGTGGCCAACGGCTTGTTCAGGAGGAATGCGGGAGGACTGACGGGCTGGCGATCTGGGAAAGGAGTCGGGAACAGTGAAGTATGTGAAGATGTGCCGCTACGGAAGAGGCTCTCAATCATGGGGGGACAGGATGACCCAAATCCAGTGTCAGTCGGCCTCTTGCCTAACAACTCCAGAGCGGGCTCTTGGGCTCAAGAATGGGACGGTGGCAATGGAAGCTCCATGGTTTCAATAACGTGGGCTTCGCCTCTTGAAGGGTGATCTGGTTTCTGCCAATTTAAGATCTTCGATCTGGTCATCCTGTTGAAATCCCCTGAGGATAGAAACAGCTATTGATGGAACTCTGGAGAGACAGCAGGCCTGCACTAACCCTCGGTACAGTCCCTTTCCCTGGGGACAGCCGGCTCCCGTGGGGAGCTGAGACTGTGGAGCCCTTCCCCCATGGAAGCGCAGTGACTTGTCATCACTAGAATAGCCTCGTACTCTGTCTGTAGATGTGCCTTCCTTGGCCACAGCCCTTCTGTGAGTGCCACCACCCCTAAACTTTCTATCCTAATTGCCGTCAAGTGTCCAATACAACATTCTTTATATTAAGGAACTCGTTTTGTGGCGAGCAATGTGTAGCGATGGGCTCATGCCTCTGCTATTAATTCACTGGTTTTACCTTATCCCCTCAGCCTACTGAATGCCCCCAAAATAAGCAGAGTGGGGGTTTCTAGGGGTCCTTACACTGACAGACCTGCAGCTTTGTTATCCAAGGAGTACTGGTGTAGGTATAAAATTATTAATTTGGTCACTATCATTCAGCGCTATGACTGGTTATAAGCCCTTATTTCCATACCATTTGCATTACTATTTTTCTGATAGTTCTGATGCTCTCAAAATGAGACATGAAAATCCAGCATTAACTGAATCAGTGTTTACTATTATTTTAAGGATTGTTTTAATATGGTGTTCAACATGAGAATATTTTGTAAACTAGCATTAAGTGGTTTTCACTGACATTTATGAATGAGGTTAGTACTTTAATCAAATAAGGATATTAAGAGCTGGACTTAAAAGTCCATTTAGATTCTGATTTTGTTTAGTATAATTTTTCTGGCCAAATAACTTCAAGTATTCTTAAGGATTCTAAATCAACACCAGATATTAAAGTCGGAAACTGTTTCAAATGCCTTGTCAAAAGTCTTTAAGATTATTTAGGGAAATATTTAGTGATGTAAGTTTAGGACTTTGGTAAATTTCGTATTGCTTTGATTACATTTTAAAAAGGCCATTAGTAGCACAACGTAACTAGCTAAAACTTTAAGCTAAAGGATACGTTAAGTAAGAGGGAGAACATATAATAACTGGAAAATTTTTTATGAGATGTCTTCTGGAAAAACACGTTGGAGGAAAATGTCAGCAAGATAAAGACATACTGCTAATGTAAACTGTTAGATGTTCGGATCTAAATATGGTACACTCAAGATAAAATTAGACCAAAAATTAAACAAAATGTAGCATATAGCTTAAAAAATATGTAACCTAGAGGTGAACATAAGCTATCCTGAAATGAGCACATAAAATGTACAGAATGCATAGAGCTAAAGGTGAGTTTTATGGGCATTTAAAAAATTT
>RJWJ010014245.1:0-38261 GCA_004363605.1 Indri indri | reverse complement strand
GCACTCTGGGAGGCGGAGACGGGTGGATCGTTTGAGCTCAGGAGTTTGAGACCAGCCTGAGCAAGAGCGAGACCCCGCCTCTACTGAAAAAATAGAAAGAAATTAGCTGGACAACTAAAAATGTATAGAAAAAAAAAAAAAAGCCGGGCATGGTGGCACGTGCCTGTAGTCCCAGCTACTCGGGAGGCTGAGGCAGGAGGATCCCTTGAGCCCAGGAGTTTGAGGTTGCTGTGAGCTAGGCTGATGCCATGGCACTCTAGCCAGGGCAACAGAGTGATACTCTGTCTCAAAAAAAAAATAAATAAATAAATAAAATAAAATAAAATAAAATAAAAAGATTCGGCAACACTGAGCTTGCATTCCTCGTGGCAGCCATGGCTGGGTCAGGAGCCTCCCTGGACCTAGCAATGGCTGCAGTTCCACACACCCCTCCTTGTTGTTTAAACTCTCTGCACTAGCTCCATTACCTGCCTCTTCCCCTAGGGCACCGGTGAGCTCATTCAATCCTTAATCAACACCCTGTGAGGCTGGGAACCCCATTTTATACAGGAAGAAAGCAAGGGGAGAGGTCCTCTACCTAGCTCAAGGTCACAGCCAAGAGAGGAAGGGCTGGGATTCTCTCCCAGATGGTCTGCCCCCGTGGTCCACGCTCTTTGCATGGCTCTCTCCTCTGCTGTTTCTTGTCTGAGATCTGCTGCCTCCAGCAGCAGTTGGGTGGACTGCAAAAGTAGACAGCAAATGAAAAGCCGTTGGCCATCAAAGTCTGGGGCCTCCTAGGCCACTGCAGAGTCCTGAGCTGGGCTAACAGCTCTTGGCCGAGGCTTTGGAGTGGCACTTTACCAAAGCCTGGAGCAGAAGTGTTGGTCAATGGCCCCACAGCAAACTCAGGCAGGCAGGAGGACACAGCACCTCTGCATGGCGGCACTGACCTCTAGTCAGCTGGGAGGTGTTCTGCCTACCCTGCTACCTCTGCCAGTGTCATGCTCTATATGCCCTCCTGCCCTACATGGTGGAAACAATGCCAGCACCTTCTTAGTCTGTAAATCACAGTACAGTACAGTTAGGCTTCCTTGAGCAAAGCTCTCTTTCTGGTCGTTTGTGCATTCTCCTCCTGGGAAGGCTTGCTAACCCTTTTCCTGGATGGCCTCAGCCAATACTCCTTAGCAATTTGTAGCAATGAATTGAAGGACAGCATGGTAGGGGGTTGGAAGAAGCTGGGGTAACTGCTTTCTAATAGCTCAGCACTCTACAGTTTAAAAAACCTTTCCCAGTCACGTGTATTATTTGGTTCTCACAACTTTATAAGCTGGACAGAGGAGCAATTTGCAAACTTACCTTGAACAAATTCACTTCATCTTTGCTTTGCTTTTATTTCCTCATTGATTAAAAAAAAGAGGAGTGCTGGTCACATTGAATACCATGTGACAGGTTCCCTTGGAATTATGCATTGGGCGGAACTCCTCATACGCATGTTGTGAGGATTAAATGACATAATTTATGTACTAGGACAAGGTCTAGGAGATAGCAGGTGATTAACGAATGTTTATCAAGTGAGTGAACTGCTCACTCAATCAGGATGGACTCTGGGCCAAGCTTATAGGAAGAAGGAAGTAGTACTGGCTCCCTGTGGCTGGTGGTGCCTTTCCTACAGATTTTTCTGTGTCTCTTGCCAAGTTGCCCTTTGTCCTTAGGCCTCTGGGCTCCCAGCCGGCTGAAGGCACAGAGTTATCTGTGGGGCCTGGAGTGCTGGGCCTGGGCTGTGTAATGACCAGCCTTCCGCTTGCTTGAAGTTTCCGTTGGGGGGCTGGAAGCCACAGCATCCAGATGGCTAATTGCTTTGTGCCTGTTTCTGCAAATCACAGTGATTCACTGTCCCTGCTGAAAACACGCTCTCTTTTCAAAGATTTAATGGTTTCCAAAATTAATTTAGCCTCATCTGTTATCCCCCTTCTGCACTGTCCTCTCTCCCCAGCACCCTCTTTCCTCCCCCCACCCCATGGAGCTTTCTGCTCCACAAAGCTGCCTTTCACTCCGCAGGGCACCATGGGGAGGGGTGGGGACCACAGATCCCTTTCCAGGGTCACCTGAGCACAAGCCAAGTGTGGAGCGTCAGGTGGAAGCCCAGGAGGGAAGGGCTGGAGCCAGTGGCACAGTTAGCCCCCAACATCCCACCTGCTCTGGCCACCCTGCCCAGGACAGCTGACCCCCCCAGGTGAGGAACTCCAAGCAGCTCCCCATTCATACTGTTTTGCTTAGATAACTCTCAGAGACCATCTGTTTTTTACATGTGAAGGATGTGGTCATTTTGTTTGCTTTTGACAGCTCCTTATGGGTCCATGAGACCTGAGGCCAGGGTCCTGGCTCGAAGGCCAGAAGTTTAGGGAGTCTGTCTCCATCTGACACTAACTAGTTTCTTGACCATCTTTGGGCTTCTGTTCTTACCCAGTAACATAAGTAATTCCTACCTCTGCCACTTGTTCATTTATCTAATAAACATTTATTGAGCCTCTCTGTGTGCCAGGCATGTGCCAGGCACTGGGGGTCCAGTGGTAAAAAAAAAAACAACAAAAAAACACCGCAATCCTGGCCTTTCAGGAACTCAGTCTAGAGGGAGAAAGAAAAGGTTCAAGGCCAGCAGGCCTCTCTCTGTAACCGTCAGATTTTGCTTCATCTATTTCAAGGCTGTGTTGACTACATTGTTAACTACATCGAAATTCCCAGTTATATCTTCTTAGTGAATCGTTGCTGTTATCTGTATGAAATGTTCAACTTTGACCCCTGTAATGGTTTTTACCTTAAGTTCTATTGTACTTTGCCCATTAACAAGGGGCTGGTGGACCCAGTTATGGTATACGCTCACACTGGTGTACTATGCAGTTGTGAAAAAGAAGGAAGGCCATCTCTATGTGCCGCGGCGGAGTGATTACCGGCATAAGTTGTTAAGATGAAAAAGCAGGATGGAGAAAATATGTATCGTATGCTCCTGGTTATCTGAGAAAAGAGAAGTATTCATTGGTGTATGTGTGTGTATTTGTTTATACATCAAAAAGCAGAAGAATAAATCATAACATCAGAAGTAAATAAATTAATAAAATGGGGGCATGGGGGAAATGGGGAGATGTTGATCAAAGGATGCAAACTTTTAGTTATAAGATGAATAAGTTTTGGAGATCCGATACTCAGTGGGCTGATTATAGTTAATAATACTGTATTGCATGCTGGAAATTTGCTAAGAGAGTAGACCTGAAGTATTCTCACCACACACACACGAAATTATAACTATGTGAGGTGAAAGATGTGTTAATTTACTTGATTGTGGTAATCATTTCACAATGTGTACATGTATCAAATAATCACATTGTATAGCTTAAATATATGTAATTTTTATTTGTCGATTATACCTCAAATATAGTTTTGGGGGAAAAAGAAAAGAGAAAAGGAAAAAATCCTCATAAAAAATAAAATAAAATAAGGTAAAATAAATAAATAAGTACATAAAAAGATTCCCTCTGGGAAAGGGAGAAACTGGGCAGAGAGGTCAGGAATGGAAGCTGGACGTCTCTGAACGATTTTATAGATTCAATTTGGAACTATATAAGCATTATACACAATTATAAAACAAAATTAAAATAGAAACAGCAATTCTTCAAAAGAAGACAAACAATAATAATTATGTATCAGGGTGGTGGCACAACTCATGGAATTATTTCGAGAGACTCTAAAACACAGTAATTAGGCAGTATGACTGTTGAGGAACATACCCTGCAGAGCATCAACAAAACACCTTGCAGTAATAAACTCTCTTTGGTAAACATATTGTTAGTAATATTATTGATATTATTATTCTGAAACTATTATATGTAGGTAGGATGAAGCAAATAAGCAATTGTGTTAGCATTAGTATCCAAGATTTTCAGTATAAGGGAAGTGATACAAATATAAAAATCAAGTAAGTGAAGCAAAAATCCTAAATTTGAATAGGAAATATAAATATGAACTTATGACCAATTTAAAATGATCTATCTGCTAGGGGAGTCCAAGAAATAATAATCAATCCGGTAATAACGAGCACCTCTAGACTTCGGATTGTGATTTCTAAATCCTATGTCTCACTAAAAGAACCGGGGCTCATTGGGGAAATTTCCTCAGGCTTATCTTGAATATTATCCTATCCTCTGTGTTAAAGGATACGAATTTGAAAAAATTGTCAATCTGGATAGAAGGAACTTGTCAGAGACTATTAATGTCTTATCAAAACAACTGCAGCATCAACTTGAAGAGGCTGCTACTGGCCAAATGTGGGATAATTCAGCCAGCAATAGAGTGATAATTAATTGCAGCATTATTCACGATAGCCAAGCTATGGAATGAACTTAGTGTCCATCTATTCCTCCCTTTCTACTTGCAGTCTCCCTCCCCAGAGTAGTTACTTCAACTCTTTTAGCTGTTTTCTTTTTTTTTTTCCCCTGATTATTTCTCCTTGTTTCTAAGTGATATGCTTGTACTGATATGTCTTTATACTGGCGGGGCACAGCTCTGCCATGACGCCTGGTGACCTTGCATATATCCAAATAGGTCACGAAGGCAAAGGGTTGAAGCGCAGCTAATGTGAGTCTTGGCGGAATGCCTCATGACCCTCCCAGAACACTAGAGTGTGGGAGACTTGTAAGGAGCTGCTAAGAAGCCATTTTCAACCCACATCCCTGTCGCCCCTGGAAGGCTGTTATGAGACAATTTCTTATCGCCTTCTGGGTTCTGAGCAGGTACAGGGCTTTCTGTCTTGCCCCTCCCCACTTTAGGTAACCAGTTCTTTTTGTCTCTTGGCTTTAAGAATTTTGAATTTATTCTTTAATTTCACTATAATGTTTTTGTATTTCTTCATTTATGGAAAATTTTCAACCATTATCTCTTTGAAAAAATGGCTTTTTGTCATCCTCTCCACTGTCTCTCAGAATTCTTACTGTCGGAATCAACACTTCACTTTTATCCCATCTCTTTTATCTTGCTGGCTACGACCTAGGAGACTTCCTCACTTCAGTTTTTCAGATCACCAAAGCCCCACACCTCAGAACAGAGCTGAAGAATATAAAACTGCTTAGCTGCAGTCTCAAATTAGCTCCTCAGCAATGGGTGTCCCACGACTCATGTTTCAGTCATCTGCCCTTTTTGTTTCAGTGTCATCCTTCTTGATGTGTGAGAAAAGGATCACAGGGAGCTGGCGTTTTTGGCTTATTCTCATTTTTGCTGTCTATATAAGTAATAAACTATCTAAACTAAAAGTGGCTAATCTTTGTTGGTTGAATCGGTGAGGCCTTGGCCTTGCCTTGTCTTGTGTGTATGAGCTTGGCAGCAACTATCTATTGATTTCCTGTGTGATAACTGAGGTTCTATTAATAGCTTTCTTACATTTTCCGCCCTCGAATTCCCGTATAAGTGCAGTATGGTTTCTTAAATTAAATGAGTAGTCTATGTTTATATTATTACCATTCTGTAAATATGGTTCACTGCTGAGCAATCATACTGCATAATGACATTCCTTCCAACTTTGTGTTTTTCCTGCAGTTAACAGTTGCCATAGTTTTTTTGCTTAGTTGTATTAAAAAATAGCTATTGCTAATATTTTCTAAATGCTCTATGTATATCTGTTAAATACCTAGCAATGTTTTTTTCTGAAATGTCCAAATGTACCAAATAATCTGTCACCACCCCCTCCCCCACTGCCAGAGGCTTCCCTTCTATGCCTTCGTCATTTTGCTCCAATTTGGATGGGTGACTTTCTCCATCTGGGGCTCAGGTGACATCTTAGGACTTCTGATCACCAGTGTCCTTTGCCTTGCTCCTCTGTTTCTGGAGTTCCTTTGTTCCTTGTTCTTGGCTTAGTCTTTCATTTCGCTGAATCATATCCTTCAATATCTTCCTAAGAAAAGATGTGTGGGAGGTAAAAATTTTGAGTTCTTACATATCTGGAAATATCTTTATTCTGCACTTATCCTTTATTTGGCTAAGTATAGAATTCTAGGATAAAAATAATTTTCACTCAGAACTTTGGGTGCCCAACACTACTCTCCTCCAGCATCCTGTGCTGCTGTTGACATGTCCGATGCCTCACAGATTCTTGTTCCTTCTTACATGACATGATTTTCTCTCTAGGAGTTATTAGGTTATTCCCATCTTCCTAGAATTCTGAAATTCTAAATTATTGCCTTGTTATTTCCCCCCATTCTATTAGACATTTAGTGGACACTTTCAAGAGATTTTTGTCCTTCACTTCTGGAAAATTTTCTATCTATCTATCTATCCATTCATCCATCCTTTTCTAGCCTTTGTTTTCTCTGTTTTCTGAAGCTGAATACCGATGTTGGAACTCTTTGAATAATCTTCTAACATTCTTTTCTCTCCTAGTTTTCATTTCTTTATCTTTTTATTCTACTTCTGGGAGATTTCTTTAACTTTATTTTCCTACTCTGTGGTCACATATTGTTTTAGCTATCGTATTTTTAATGTGAGGTTTCAGTGCTCTTTATCATCCTCTGATCAT
Source organism: Indri indri (assembly GCA_004363605.1). Lineage (NCBI taxonomy): Eukaryota > Metazoa > Chordata > Mammalia > Primates > Indriidae > Indri > Indri indri. The sequence continues at coordinate 31,723 of RJWJ010014245.1, read as the reverse complement.
TCCTTTTTCACACCACCCTCTTCTTTTTCATGGATGTGCATCTTCTGTTAGATCTCTAAAGGATATTAGTCAAAAGTATATATAAAATTTAAAAAATATTTTCTTCTTATATCATCTGTTTCCTTTGAGTTCATTTTGTTCTCTTTGTTTTGGTCCCTCTCTTTCATATAGGATACTTTTTGCAAATTCCTGGTGATGCTGGCCTATCCAGTCTTATGTAACAGTGAGGCATCAAAATGATTGGCAACTCTGTGCGTGTGGGCAGGGAGTTGAGTGGCGGGCCTCACTCCAGGGCTATTTCACTGGGAGACTATGAAAACTTTAGGGGACTTTTCTCTGGAGCTAGTAAATTCTTTCCAGTGAAGAATCCTCCAGTCTTCTACCCAGGGGACATATACCTGATAGTCCCTTTCTGGGGATGGGGTAAGGGGAGAAGCCTGGCAGAGGGCCCTCCTATTAATACTAACATGTGGATTTATGTGTAATCCTCTTGTTTTCAGCCAGACACCTGCCCTGTACTGTTGCTGGGATCCCTGAACTTGGGGGTGCTCTGGTTCAATTTCTCTAGAGAAAATCCTCCAGTCTCATGTAGGGACAGAGTTGCCTGACTATGTGGGATTGGGAGGAGATCTGGAGTTGTAATTTCTTCATGTATCTCTTTCAACTGGATCCATAGGGTTTAGCCCATGCTTCAAACTCAACTCCCTGGAGAACCTGCTGCCTGAGTCCTCAGCCTCTTGGGGTTCCATGCAGAGAATCTGACTGGTCCTCACTACCCATGCCTTCTCTGGGCCCCTTTGAGCGAGTCTTCGTTTGCCCCACTCTACTATTCAGTCGCCTCTCTGGCAGCCATTTTCAATCATCCAAAAATTTGCTGAATTTTTTTGTCCACTGATGTCCTCACTACCATTTTCTGTATTCTTATGGGTCTATACTTTGAAAACACTTTTTCTGGGGTCTTTGACAGGAAAGGAGATAAAGGCATATGATCAACTGGTCATCTGTAATCATTCAATTTTGGTATACATGGATTGTCCAATACCCACTTTTAAAAGTAGAATTTATTTTACTTTTTAATTTAAATTTTGATTTTTAATTGGCAAATAAATATATATATTTAAAGGATACAAAGTGATGTTTTGATACATGTATACATTGTGGAATGACTACATCAAGCTAATTAACATATCCATCACCTCACACACTTATCGTTTTTTTTTTTTTCTGTAGTGAAAAACATTAAAATCTATTTTTTTTTTTTTCTCTGAGATAAGGTCTTGCTCTGTTGCCTGGGCTAGAGTGCAGTGGCATCATCATAACTCACTGCAACCTCAAACTCCTAGGCTTAAGTGATCCTCCTGCCTTAGCCTCCTGAGTAGCTGGGACTACAGGCGTGTGCCAGCACGCCTGGCTAATTTTTCTATTTTTTGTGGAGACAGGGTCTTGCTCTTGCTCAGGCTAGTCTCAAACTCCTGGCCTCAAGCAATCCTCCCACCTCAGCCTCCCAAAGTGCCACGATTATAGGTACGAGCCACCATGCCTGGCCTAAAATCTATTCTTTGAGCAATTTTGAAATATACACCACATTATTGTTAACTATGGTTACCACGCTGTGCAATAGATCTGGAAAATTTATTTCCCCCGTCTAACTGAAACTTTGTACCATTCCTCACCCCGTCAGCCTCTGATGACCATCATTCTACTCCCTAAAATAGGAATTTAATTGTTCCCAAAACATTTATTTCAAGTGTCCAAGAGTCCATAAAAAACATTGTCACTCTCTCCTTACAGACCATGATCTACTTCCAGCCTTCAATCTGCTAAACTAAAAATCAATTCTCATATCAATGTCCCCTCCAGACTTTGGGGTTATCTTGGTTGTTTTTCTCTGGCCTATCTCCAGTTGTCCCTCTGAAGGTCCACTGACAAGAAATGTATCCACCCCAGACACTCCCTGAGTGACAAAGTCCCGTTCTACAAATATCCGTGCCCTAATGGCTGACCAGCAGTGTAAAAGGCAGGGCTCGGTAGAAGAGAAGAGGGTGTTCACATTCTTCCTCACTGTGGACAACGTTCTCAGAAGCCACTTTGGCTGCAATGAGAGATAGAAGTATCCCTTAAATGGTGTGTTCCCACATCACCAGGCACCGCATTGCCCAAGGGAACACTGCTATAATTAGCACTCGATCTCCTCACCAGTTCCCCACACTCTAGTAAACCCAGATGAGAGGGAGACTTGGTGGGAAGAGGAGAAGGCAGAAAAACAGATAAAACAAGAAGAGGAGGGGAAGAAGGATGATGGGGAAAGGGTGGTGATAATATTAATAATGAGGTTTATAATTAATGATTATAATAATTATTTACATTTGCAAAGAACTTCCACATGCATGATCTCATTCATTAAGTATAACAACTTAAAAAAGTACACATTTAGTTTCTTTATTTTATTTTATTTTTTTTTGAGACAGAGTCTCACTCTTTTGCCTGGTCTAGAGTGAGTGCTGTGGCATCAGCCTAGCTCACAGCAACCTCAAACTCCTGGGCTCAAGTGATCCTTCTGCCTCAGCCTCCCCAGTAGCTGGGTCTACAGGCATGCGCCACCATGCCCGGCTAATTTTCTATATATTTTTTTGTTGTCCGATTAATTTCTTTCTATTTTTAGTAGAGACGGGGTCTCGCTCTTGCTCAGGCTGGTTTTGAATTCCTGAGCTCAAACAATCCGCCAGCCTCGGCCTCCCAGAGTGCTAGGATTACAGGCGTGAGCCACCGCGCCTGGACTCATTTAGTTTCTTTAAACCATGGGTTCTTTAAACTATGGGTTCAATTGGCTTTTGCAGCTTCTAGAACTTAATTATTATCTGTGACTTTTGTTTGGAGAAACTTGCTCCAAGTTTCAGACAACAATTGTTGTTTTTTTTTTTTTTTGAGACAGAGTCTGACTCTGTCGCCCTGGGTACAGTGCAGTGGCATCATCACAGCTCACTGCAACCTCAAACTCCTGGGCTCAAGTTATCCGCCTGCCTCAGCCACCTGAGTAGCTGGCACTATAGACACTTGCTGCAATGCCCAGCAAATTTTCCTGGCTAATTTTTCTATTTTTAGTAGAGATGGGGTCTCGCTCTTGCTCAGGCTGGTCTTGAACTCCTGATTTCAAGCAATCCTCCCACCTTGGCCTCCCAGAGTGCTAGGATTACAGGCATGAGCCATTGCACCTGGCCCATAACAACTTTTCCAAAATACAAAAGAAAGTATTTTACCTCTGCAAAGTCAAATATTTAGGAAAAAGAAACATTTCAAAGTAAAATATTTGGGAACTAAGAGGTTGTGCTGTTGTGCACATCCCGTCAGATTTTAAGCCTCCTCATAGCACAGAAAGTGGAAAGGTGAGATCTGCTCTCATGGATCGGCTCTTACTGTGGGTGGGCTGTGGCAGGGGGCCCAGTGGTGGCTGTTGGGTGGCTTTTGGGTGCCCCCCAAATCAGTTTTACCTGATTTTGTAGTCCTCTCAGAAAGAGCTCAGTGGGTTCATGACTGCCCTTGGTAGCACTGCCAGAGAGAGGAATATTGCATGACGCCCACCCACCTGTCACCTGCCTTCACAGTCACTGTTCCTTCAGTTAAAACAGGAGCAGCCCCAGCTGGCCCCTTCCTGGGTTCCCTCTCCCAGTGTTTGCCAGGACTCCCCACCAGTCACCAGCTCAATCTGCTGCTCGCCCTGTGGAAACAGGCCCCTCCCTTAACTTCCCAAAGCACGCTTTCCCAGAACTCCCCACAAACCCTGCAGAGTTGCCACTCTCTCTCTCAAAGAAAACCACCTTCTGCAAGGACTATGCAGAGTGCAGCCCGTAGCCTCCATTGTCCTGCACCTTCCCAGAAGAGGTTCATGTTTTATCCTTGTATAAGCCATAGACCTATTATATATAATATTTTCCTAAAAACAAATGGGGTTATGCCCACAAGAGCAAGTAGCTTCCACCTCTACAGGAGACAGAAGAACTGGAATAAAACCCCCAAACCCATGTGGTTTAGAATAGCAGTTTGTACTCTTTTCTCACCATTGCTTTTTTCAAAAGTAGCAAAGGCCATGTTTTGCACACCCCATTATATACCTATTTGGAAACCAAAGACTGAGTCTGAAAGAGGGTCAGGGATGGTGCTGGGAGGGGGAGATTGTAGGAGAGACTCAGGAGGAGCGAGTGAGGTTGATGGCCACAGAAAGTTTTCCCAAGACTGGGACTGCCCATCTTGGAGTCAGATATGGGGAGAGAGGACCAGGTGTCAGCTAGCTGCGGGATCATGGGTAAGTCATGGAAGCACCTGGAATAGATGACTTTTCAGGCCTCTTTCAGCCTCAAAACTCTACATACTTCTGTGAGGTGTAAGGTTTGCGCCCCAGGTGTAGGCTTCCACCTGCTTCTTCCTGGATTGCATCAGCGCTGCTCAGGACTCATTCCCCCACCCCCACAGGTGCCCATGCCTCCCTCCGCCTCCCATAACTTATTAGTTCTAGATAACATCCCTTTGTTCTCCCTGCAACTCCACACCCACGGGGGCGGAGGGGGGTGGAAGGGTGGGTGGAGGGGGGGAATGAGGAAATCTACCGGGAAGGTGCCCTATCTGATGAAGGTAAGAGGTACCTTCCAGGGGAGCTTTTTCCCAAGGGCCACCGCCCAGTTCAGGAGGCGTTTCTGGGCTTGGCTTCCTGGCAGGCGAAGCTCTCAGGCACTGGGGTGGCTGAGGGTATGTGGTGAAGGCTCTTGGCTCATAAATCTTCATCTTGGGGATTCATTAGGGATTTTTTCCAGGGAATCCTCCAGCGAGGTGTTCGGTATCTTCCAGTGGCTTCCCGCTGATCACAGTTAGGCCCAAACTTCTCAGCATGGCATCCCACAATTCTGCAGATCTTGCCCCAGCCTTCCTTGCCAGTTAGAACTACCTACCTACGATTTCCCTGAATTTGTTTGCATTTTCATGCCTCTGTGATGACTTTGCACATGCTGTTTCCTCTGTCTGGAGTACCCCCTGCCACTTCTCTTCTTAAAGAACTCCTATTCATCCTTCAAGACCCTACTCAAAAGTCAGGTGCTTCTTCAAAGCTTGGCTTGACTCCCCAGACAGGGCTGGCTGCTCTGTGCTCCAAGGCACAGTGTTTCTTTCTGGGCTCATCATGGCCCAGACAATTATTAGGATTTGCATGTTTATCTTCCTCCTCATTGCTCCTCCAGGGCAGGGACTGTGTCATTCTCCTTTGTAAACCTGGTGTACAGCACAGTGCCAGGCCCTAATAATTCCTCAGGTGATATCTGTTGAAGGATAAACACTATTTTTTCTGGATTTGTGGTATTTTTGAGTAGCGTCAAGAGAATGCTATGTTCCCTGGCCCACGTTTCCTGGTCTGGGGAGCGCCATCTCTTCACACAAGGGTCACGTATTCGTGAGTCTGCATGTTCACACAGCATCAGTATAGCACTCCTCAGGCCATTTTACATCTGATTTATTTATTTTACACACTAACCCTATGGGTAGTTGTTATCATTAGCATTATAAAATAAGGAGATTAAGATGCCAAGAGATTAAACATCATGTTTGGGTAATAGCACTTGGAGGGGAAAGCTGGAACTTGAACCCAGGTATTCTGGCTGCAAGATCAGTGCCTGTTTGCCTACACCACAGGTTCTCAGTAAGCAGTCTTTGAATTAGTAGATCAGCATCACCTGGAAACTTGTTAGAAATGCAAATTCTTGAGTCCCACCCCAGACCTACCAAATTAAAACTCCAAGGCGGGGCCGGCGGGCAGTCTGTGTTTTAATCAGCCCTGCAGGTGAACCTTGTCCTACAGCACAGCTGCTCCAGTGGCTGCCCAGAGCCATGGGAGGGCGCTCCAAGGCCAACTTTCACCCCTGGAAACTTGTCAGGCAAGGTAGGAGGCAAGAAGATGCATGGACTGAGAATTAGGAGATGGCCTTCTAGCCCCACCAGTTCTGCAATTATTGGCTGAGTGATTTGAAGCACATTATTTAATGTTTAACCACACCGGCCCTCAATTTTCTTATCTGCAGAATGAGGATGTTGACTAAACAGTCTTACCTCTAATTTCCCTTCTGTTATTTGGCACTTCTGCTTTGGACTGTGTTGTTTGTGACAAGAATGGAAAGAAGACTGAATATGACGTCTCGTTTTTTACTGGATTTTCCCCGTACTTGGCAATGGATAGCCCCAAAGTCCCAGTCCTCGGACCAGCTCTCCTCCACCTTCTTCCTTAGGGGCAGAAAGTGAAAGCAAGCAAACATTCGAGTTGACTCATGAAACGTTATCAGGCAAAACCTAGAAAATCATGTGATGATATTGGTTGGACCCTGCTCCACTGCCTGGAGTCCCTCACTGACCCCTCTCCCACCACGTGCCTCCCCACTGTGACTCTGCCAGACCCTCTCATTTGCTGCTCACCGGCTCCTCTCCCCATCCCCTCTATGAACTTGATTGAGCACTTCCCTGCACCTCTGTGTGCGGTTGCCCAATTCACATGCTCTTGTTTATTCACCATTCTTTGGAGGAAGAGTGGAGGAATGTTGGGGTGACTTACTAGGTTTGACAGTAGCTTGGTGGCCTAATGGGGAGTTCCTTAGACACACTGAATCCCTGTCCTACTGGCTTCATGTGGACCCGAGGGCTCTCCCTGGAGCCCACCCCACTGTGGGTGGGACTGGACACTGGTGGGACCCCGTATTCGACTGGAAAATAGCAGGTCTTCATTGGGCTAAAAGCAAGGAAGGATGTTTCTTGCCCTTTCGAGATGATTATAAAAACTCAAAAAAGCAGTTGCATTGTAAAAGTAGAGCCCTGAATCAGAAAGGTTGTTAGAAGAATTGTAATCACCCAGGAACTCGGCATCAGCATGAGTGCACGGATGAGTCCTCAAGTCCGAGGGACTAGGAGAATGCGTAGAGTTTCAGCAGTTGGTCAAAGAACCTGTTGCCTTCAGCAAAACTCCAAGTGCCAGGCAGCCTGAGTGTCTGTCAAATCTGCATCACGCTCAGAGAGACTTTCAGCGCAAGGTTTCCAGAATCCAGGAAAAGCCAAAATATATAGGACATCAGGTGTCACCAGCAGCCCTTGGGTTAAAAGCCAAAGAAGGTGGTTCCTAAGTAAGGGCGCCAGGAAGAGCAGGAGCCGATGTTGACTTATCAGTTGAAGCTCACTGAGGCTGCATTTTTTCTCAGATGCAAGTAACTCAGGGAAGCTGGCTACCTCTTCCTTAGATTATCAGTGGAATCACACCTTAATAAAGAATATGTGTGTAAATTTGTGGGCAGTTACAGCTTCTAATATTCCCTTTAAATCAATACACATTGTCAGTAGTTATCGATCGCAACCTAGTCCTCTGGATTCCCACATTAGCACCTTCTGTTGATGGCTGCTTTCTTTGCCCATTCTGAGCCCACCAGAGTGGGCCTGTAGTTGAGTTCAACCTGGAACCTGTCCACCTGCCTGAGCAATCTTGGAACTTCCCAGGATCCTGGGGGCTTTGAGGCCTGGGGAAGACCCAGGCCTAGGTTAGGCTTCCTGGACTGCTCCAGAATGCGACCCTCTCCACCCCCACAGTCTGCTCCTGTCTCATTGCATCCTGAAATTGGCCTGCTTTTCTCCAAGACTTGGATTGCAGGATTCTTCTGCATATGTTCAAAATGTATTTCAGTCGCACTCCATAGAATCTCCTAAGTATCCTACTGCCCAGCCTATAAGACTTCGCAGAACACTGAGCACTCATCTCTGGTGCTGTCTTCCAGCCAAAGATTGGCCAAGTCTGAACATGCCGGTTGGTCCTTTAGCTGTTTGTTGTGTAGGAGAGAGGAGATCTGGGCTGTCGTTTCAGCATGCTGATACACTCTAGCTGTGGGCCCTTTACTTCTCTGGGCCTCAGTTTTATCATCGGTAAAATGGGAATGTTGCTTTAGATGCCCTTTGGGATCTTCCAACTCTAATACTCTGAGACCGTGGGGGCCACCCTGGCCAAAACAGAAGGCTCAGAGGTGCTGTCCATCACCCCACACCCAGGTGGAGGTAGGAGAGAGTACATGCAGTGTCAGGACAGTGGGCAGGACTCTGAGGCAGAGGAGTACTTTTCCTTCACGGGCTTGGATTTGAGGAGAGCCTATGGGGCGGGGCCTGGCTGGAAGGAGTGCAGCAGCTTCCCTCAGACTGCCCCCTGCCTCAGTGGTTGCCTCACAGGCTGTTACTTAACCCTCCTCACCATTGCCCAGGGCTGGGAAGGGAAGGGCAGATGCAAGCTTGTTTTCCTTGAAGACAAAGCCAAGGTTAGCAGGGCTAGGCCAACCCGGGCTGTAGCTACAAGGGTATGCTCTTTGCAGTTTCAGCTTCCTCTGCTCTCCTTGACTCTTTCTCCTTGTAATTAAATGGGTTTGACTCTCTGAGCATCAGAGCCAATGGTTGACACTTTTTATTTATTTATTTATTTTTGAGACAGGATCCCACTCTGTCACCCAGGCTGCAGTGCAGTGGCATGATTACAGCTCACTGCAACCTTGAATTCCCGGGGCTCAAGCGATCCTCCTGCCCCAGCCTCCCAAGTAGCTAGGACTACAGGAGCACTCCACCACACTCAGCTAATTTTTTGGTAGAGATGGGGTCTCTATGTTGCCCAGGTTGGTCTGAAACTCCTGGGCTCAAGGGATCCTACCACCTTGGCCTCCCAAAGTGCTGGGATTATAGGCATAAGCCACTGCACCGAGCCAAATGGTTGATACTTTATGTTATGATTTACCCACAACCATTCACTTGTGGTGTTTTGTACCCTGCAGCCAAAGACAATATCTTTGCCTGCTGGGAACACAAGTAGAGGGCACCCAGAAGTGGGATGCTTGTAATGAGAATCTGCCCCCACCAGCCTGTGTTTCCTCTGAGCTTTTCCAGGAGGAAATGGATCCAGCCAGAAGGATCAGAGAGTATCAGAAGATCCAGGAATTTCCCCTGTATGACCAAAGCCTCAAACTATGCCCTGGCGAACGCCATTTCTATTTAGGGTCCCATCTATCAACTGAAAATGAGACTCTAGGTTATGTTCCTATCTCCCGGGGATCTGGATGCCTGGAACACAATAACTCCTTTAATATTTTAAGTTAAAAAATAAAAAGATTCTGTGAGGGGGGAGAAAAGAAGCGGCATATCAAGTCCTTGACAAAAGGAAAATTGCTAAATATTGCAGTCAAGCTAGCTTAATGAGTAACTATATCTTCATAAATTGCAAAGAACTTTGTCTTATTAAATCCATACTTCAAGACTGCATATTCCCTGCAAAGGGCTCAAGAAGAAGAGTCCAAGTACAATTAGGCCCCAAATCACTCATAGTCATCACAATTTACTGAACACTTATTATGTGCCAAGCCCTTTGCTAAGTGATTTACATGAATTATCGTATTACATCCTCACAAAAACCCTATGAGACAGAGTCTATTATTATCCCCATTTTACAGATGCAGAAACTGAGGCACAGAGGTTTAAGTAACTTGACCAAGGACACAGAGCTAGTAAGTGGTGGAGTCCAGGTACAGACCTGGTTCCCCTGACTTCAAAGCCTATGCTCATAATCACCTGAAACACCCATATAAACAAATAGAGAAGTTAAGTGGGGTAGAACCCATCAAATTACAAGAGGAGTCACCAGAATTTTCTCTAAATCCCAAATTCCCCTATAACTTCAGTAAAACAAAAATAAAAAACTCCATAATTTTATTTCCTGAAGTTTGTTTTATGTTTCAATTTAAAGGAACATAATTTTTAAATATGACACAGAATTTTGCTCCGTGGGCAGACTTACTCCTAAACCTTTCACTGACTCAGTTAACTCTGATATGATTAATTCTGCTAATAATAATTAGTGATTGACTATTTTCTTATTGGCGTTGAATTACTAAATTTAGAAAGGAGCCCTGGGCAACCTAGTTTATAATTTAAGTATGAATCTTATAATTATTATTCATTTGTTCATGTATATTCAGGCAAAATCAAATTTAGTTAAATGGATAGCCTCAAAGAGGGAGATTATAGTGTTTGCGTGGTAAAGCAGGACTTGGGGGCATTCTTCTTGCATCAGCCATCAACTTGATTTATAGATGTTTTATCTCATTAACCTTTAAGTTGTAGAGCTAATTAGTGACTCTGGGAACTGCAAAACTCACTTGAAGAAATCATGTAGCTCTTTAACTTCACCGTGCACCAAATTAAACTGGACCCAATTATTCTGAATCATAGAAGACATCTCTTGAGAGAATTTGTCTCCTTCATTTCAAATGGCTCACTGGGGTGAGAATCAAACTTGAAGTGGACCCTGATTTTCTCTTCTAGCTGCCTGCCATATTGCATCAAAACCATTTGAATGCTTCAAAAGCTCTTGCTTCACAGAGAGACACATAAATGCAGATTGTTGTGATTATCCCCATGTGGGTAAAGTTGTCTCAGGACTGTGTGGAGGGTGTCACCCTGAGGATAGGACTCCCGGCCTTCCAACTACAGCTGGGGATCAGGGGAGCTGGACTGTTCAGGAGGCTGCCATCTTGAGGATGGAGCCGGTCCCTTAGGCACTAACAGAGCTATAGGCATCCTTTTGTTTCCCTTTCTCTGTCCTCACTTCTGGGACACAAGCCCTCACAAAGCTGTGACAGGGACCAAGACCCTGAAGCATAAGTAGATACAGCCAGCCTTCTATGGGAGGATTTCGAGCTGCTTGGATCCCCATTTCTTGTGGCTGAATTAAGATGATGGCTACGATGGAATGATGAGAGGAATCTAACAGGCTAAATTACTTTACCTAAGAAAGGGCATGAAGGGATTGAGGATGGGCTGGGTATAGCTGCTGAGTGGGACTTTGGGTAAAAAAAATGGCCACCTCTTCAAGACACTTAGTAAAGACCTACGTTATTTTAGGGTACCTGGAGTTAAATTCATGTTTCATTTGAATAGGACACCACATGAAGATGAACGTTCTAAGGGAGGAATAGGCTCAGCCTTATTCAAGTTACATTTCACATAATTTTCCAAGAGACAAAGTTGATTTGGGTAGAAAACCCTAAGATGATGACTTACAGAGGGGTTTTCTGATTCCTTATGATTTTAGAAGAGGACTGTGAAGCGTAGGAAGTAGAAAGCAGAGGCCTGTGGGATGCAGTGGTATCAGATGGGAGCCCTTCACCTCCCCTGGAATTTGGGTGAAGCTGTGGCTTCTTTTGGTGTGATTTCTCATGGAGAACAAATCCCAATGCTGGAGTCAGGGGACACCAAACTTCAATTTCTTTCCTTGGTTTAGTCTGAAAAGGGACTAGATTATTAACATACAAAAGAATTTTTGTGTGGGTTCTTGCTCCTTAAATGCCAAACTAATGTTCTAATGCCTTTTGACATGGCTCCTGGCTGAGTGACTCAGCCCCGGCCTCATGGACCCTCCACAGGCTCTCCCTCCCTCAGGGCTGCAGGTGTGTCCCCACCTCAACTGGAGGCCGGGAAACTAACCACAATCTCTTGGCTATGAGACCAGGCTCCTGCCTTGGAGGCAAAACAAAGTGAAGTACAGGCAGGCAGGATCCCAAACCACAGAAGCTCAAGTTAGGTCATTTTTGTGAACATGACAACTCACTGTCTCTCTAGGTCAACAACAAGAAAAAAACCAGACCCATTTGAAAATAGCTTTAAAAGACTGAGAATATGCCTGACTATGGTGACTTGCTGTTGAATGCTATTCTAAAGCAACTGAGAAAGTTAGTCATTCCTTTCCACAAGCCAACAGAGGTGCTGGAGGACATTTACACCCATCTATAGCAAGAAAGTTGAGTACAAGGAGTCTAAATCACTTGTCCAACAGCCAATGAGTACGATGTTGGATTTCTTTTTCCCTGTTCATATGCACCTGGCAACCTGGAGGAACTGCACACTGGGCAGGAACCATCTTTCAAAGCCCCTGGAGAAGTCGCAGACACCAGCAGGACAGTCCCTCTGTGGGACCAGGCACTCTGGGACAGTTAGAAATGAGCTTGAGGATCAGGTCTGTGGAGAAGAAAGAGTAATGGAAAATCATTATTCCTTCGAAGATAGTTATTCTTGGGAACTTTGCCATGGCTGGCATGGCCCTTAATGTGGTCATTTCATTTTACCTAAAACATGGGATCCAGCCCAAGGCAGAGGTAGACGAATCCCTGGGAATGCACGATTCCTATTCACTTGGTTCACTGTGAAAATCAAGCAAATGAAATTGCCTGATGAGAAAAAAAATGCTGCTTTAAAAAGCATTCTCTTCATTTCACAGTATATTTAAAATAATCATTAGGAGAAAGGGCCTGGCATTTTGAAGAATCTGTCAGAAATCTGCAGCCCAATTTGTTCCTAGGACATGATGAAATGGATATATTTAGGCTGAAATCCTTACTTCTACTCAGAAAGTCTGAATAATGCTACATATAGGAAAAACAAACAGAAATATTTTCCTTTCTAGACTGGCACCCCTGAGGCCTGAGAATAATGATCACTTCAAATATGAGTTATTGATCCTTTCCTCTAAGGCTAGTTAATAACAAACACTGTTTGTTCTTTGTAGGATTTAACATTTGCCAACCTGCTTATATCACATGGAATTTGGACTGAAGCCACAAGAGCCATACTCATTGCCTTTGACCCTGGGATATGTCTTACTGACATTTATTTTGAGTGAAGGCAAGTGGAGTACTAGAATTGATGCTGAGTGTATTAAATTCTACCCATTATAGATATGTTTGAGGCAGCTTCATGGAATCACTCCTGTAGACCAGATGAGTTATTTCTGGGCCTGGGTCTTTTCTGGCCACCCACCTCCCCACTGATTGGCTCAGTCCCTGTTCTTTATAGCATACCTACCTGAGAAGGCCAGTGTATCTTTTTGGTTGCATTTCCACATAGCCTTTTAATCTTCACAGATGAAACAACCTGACATACTCCTACTCCTCAGGGCCATGAATTCTGCTCTGGGCAGAGACTTGACCTGGGCAGGGGGCTAGAAAGACCTTTGTCCTAATAGTTAGCATCAAGTCATGGTGGTTGCTGGCTCCAGAAACCGGACTCTTAACCTTGTCCATTCATTTGACAAATATTTATTGAGCACCTATTATGTGCCAGACACTGTACTAGGCCCACTAATATAGCAGTAACTAAAACAGATGAAGATCTCTGCCCTTCTTTAACGTCTACTCCATTTTAAGGAACTCAATCTTGTTCTCCCATTTCCAAGTTTCAATCTTTGTTCCCTGATCAGTAAGTCGCTTCTTGCAGAACAATGTTTCTCAGACTTTCGTGTGCATACAAATCATTTGGGGATCTGGTTAAAATGCAGGCTCCGATTCAGTAGATGTGGGGTGGAACCTGTAATTCTGCATTTCTAACAAGCTCGCAAATAATACTGATGTTGCTGCTATGGATGCTGCCTGGATTGCACTTTAGTAGTAAGGGTGTACAGCCAGCAGCAGCAGCGAGCTTGTTAAAAATATAGCATTTCAGGCCTCACTTCAGACCCAGTGGCTCAGAATCTGCCCTTTAACATGATCCCCAGGTGTTTACAAACACTGATTTAGAACAGTGATTCCCAAAGCACATGCAACATCGGGAGCGCTGGGTGAGCATTATAAAGTGCCCCTGGGCTCGCCATTCTCCACCCACTGAATCATGTTATCTGGCCATGACATGAGAAGCACCCCAGGTGATTCTTATAGGTACCAGGTTTGAAAACATCAGAGAGCATTTTAGGAGGATACTTTTCTAGGTCCATGGGACTTTACAAAGGGAAAAGCCATAGGAATGATCTGATGATCATCATCTGTGATTGTGGGCTCTTCTGAAGTTATCATCACACAAGACCCAGAGAAGAAACTAAGGGCCAGGGGCTTGCCCAGGGTCACGTGCCTAGCAAACAGTGGTGTGAGGCGCACTCACAGTTCTTCCCATGTGACTGGTCCCACCCACTGCAGGAACGCCTCTCCTTGACCAAGACCGAAGCTTTTCCTCCTTCAGCCAAGAATTTCAGCCCATTACCTCTGAGCCTCCACACCCTCACAGGTGTTTTAATTTGGCCCCCACAGATGCCACCCTCTCCCTACCCACGTCACGGACCCATTAAGCAGCACATTTAATTGGTTGACTTTCCCCGAAGACTGATCCTGTCAGCCTTTTGATGATGTTTGTGGCTCTTCTTGGGTCAGGTGTAGTGTGTGGGTGGGAAGGGTGTTGTCTGCTGGGCTTCCATTCATCTTTCCGGAAGGCAGTTAAACTTCCTGCTTTTTCCGTCTGTTTCAGAATCTTTTCTTTTGCTAAGTATTTCACAGTCTTCTGGAATGTACATGAACACTTCCTCTCTTTGCCTACAGCTTCAAGACTTCCTCATTCTTTCAAATTGGCCGCTTTCTCCCCTTCCCTCCTTTACCATGCAAAATGAGCTAAACGAACACACCTGGAACTTAGGGTGGACGACTGGGGTCTTAACCTGGAGTCCATGCATCCCTGGCCCAGTACTTTTCAATCTTGGTGTCCAGTACAACCTCCTGGGGAGTTTAGAAAATCCGATGTCCAGACTGCACCCGGATAAATTAAATCAGAAACTCAGGGGCGGTGGGAAGCAGGCATGAATTGTTTATAAAGCTCCCCAGGTGATCCCATTGTGCAGCCAAGGATGGGGACCACTGGAAAGGCAGGAAAAACTGCTTGTGGATGGGCATATGTGCATTTTTCTGGGAACACTAAGCCATTGCTTTTAGGAGATTCTCGAAGGGGTCTAATGACACCTTCCTCCTTCCCTCTGTTCCCCTCTGTTCCCCTCAGTGACTGGTTTAAAATAATAAATAAGCACAAAGAACTTACCAATTGTTAAAGAAATACCAAATAAATGTGTTAACTAAATAGGCATTAACATGCAGACCAGGGAAAGTGTCTATTGTTCCCAAGGGGACCTTTGGGGGTCTTTGGCAGGGATGGGAGAGTCATGACCTTTCCCCCACTTAGCTGGAAAAATGGCATGATTGCAAGATGCTGCAGCTACTGAAATCTGATCACATCACTTAACTCTCGAGGCTTCCTGCTGCCCACAGAACTAAGCCTAACTCCCAACTATAACATCCTGGTTCTTCCTTGCCCAGCCCGAGTCATCCTTTCCAGCTCACCTGCTCACTTGGTCCCACACCCTAGCCCCAGGAGGATGCTCTCTGTCCATTTTTTAAATACCTCTGCATGTTTTGCATCTACCCTTCCCGCAGTTCCTTCCACTCTGCCTGTCTCAGGCGGACCTGGGAGGGGAGGTAGGATTGAAGAGACAGAGAAAGACTCGAGGCAGAGTCCCTGAGTACAGAAGGCGCTCAGTCCAGATTTGTTAAAAATGTGAGTGGGACAGCAACCTTGTGTTAGGAGTTCCTGCTTTGGGGAGGAGGGAGTGATATACAGAGGTTCCGAAGCCCTGGCCCTCAAGGGACTTAGATCCCAGAAGGGGAGGCAGACCAGTGGCCTGAGGAGTGCTGGGAAGCCTACTGGGCGCTTTGAGAGGGGTCTGTGGAAGGGAAGGACGGGTTAAAAAGCTGGATCTTCTCCCTTCAGCACCCCTACCTCCCAAAGAGGGTGCCCCTTCTCTGAGGACTATACCTTTGGCATTTGGGCTGCCAGGATGCTCTAATTGCCCTGCATTTTAATAAGGCATAGAGGGCTCATTATGTACATTCAGGTGAAAAAAACCTCCAAATCATGTATTATATCTGTATTAATAAACATTTTAATTAACACTTACTGACTGCCAACAATATGTTAGGTATAAATAACAGGGGGATACAGCATGAACTAAAGAAGACTAGAAAGTCATTGCTTCCATTCTACTCCATTCAAGATTTTGAGAAACAGTTCCTAAGCTATCTCTTTTTAAAAACAATTTCATACATTCTCCTGGATCCTAAAACTACAGAAAATACATGGATACTTATCTTTTTGCTATTTAAATGTAAATATTAACAATGGTGCCTCCTACCTCAGATTCATTCACTCATTCATTCAACACCTATTTCATAGATGTGGCAGGCATTGTTCTAGAAACCAGGGATACAGCAGTGAGTGAATAAGACAAAGTTCCTGATCTTAAGAGGTTACATTCTGGTGGACAAAGACAGTAGGGAAATCAACAAGTACACAAGTCATACTAAATGGCAATAAGTACTATAGGAAAATGTAAAGCAGAGTAAGTCGAATAGAGAGTTGAAGGCGTGTGTGGAGTTCAAGAAGTTCAAGGAGTGCTATTTTACACTGATGAGGTGACATTTGAATGACAGGATTTACTTATGGGTATGAAAGAGGCAGCAAGTCGGCTCTGAGGTTTTTGACTTGAGCAACTAGAAAAATGGAATTGCCACATACTGAGATGGGAGAAGCCCGGGGGTGGAGGCTGCAGAGCAAGTTTGGGCAATTGATTGTGGACATGCAATGTTGAGTGCAGCTAAATACATGAACCTGGAGTACAAAGGAGAGGTTGAGACTGGGGATAATAAATGTGGAAGTGCCACCCATAGACTTTTTAAAACCAGGAGCCCAGGTGTGATCACTGAGGGAATGAATGTGGACAGAGAAGAAAGGAGGTCCAAGGCTGAGTCCTGGGTGTGCCTCCACCAAGAGGTGGGTGAGGGAAGCTGGAGAAAGAACTGTTGATGAGGTAGGGGGAGAACCAAGAGAGTGGATGCCTGGACACCAAGTGAAGAGAGTGTTTCAAAGAGGAGAGTGAGAAACTGTATAAAATGATGCTGATAGATGCCAAGTAAACTGAGGCCTGAGAATTGACCACCAGATTTGGCAGGGTAGAGTTCACTGGGGGTCCTCATAAGAGTGGTTTCTATGGAGAGGAGGAGGCAAAATCTTGAGGACAGACTCTGAAAGAGAGAGAGAGAGAGAGAGAGAGAGAGAGAGAGAGAGAGAGAGAGAGAGAGATACTCTATATAACCTTGGTCCTGAATTGTTTCTGAAGTCCTGTTTCCTGTCTCTGAAGCAGCCCAGGTCCTGAGTGGTCTTCTGCTCCAGACTGTTGCTGCTGCTGCTACTGTTGCTGCTGCTGCTGCAGTAGGGACTACAGGGCTCTCTCCTGCCTAGGCTGGTCCTCTGCATGGTCAGCCAGTGTGGGTAGGAAGCTGCCTATAGTGGAAAGTATGGCAGGGGCTCCAAGGCCCTGTGGGTAGGGTTTGAAACCTTGAACTAGAATCTAGAGCCATGGGACTGGAAGAGAATGTGGCCATTCTATACTTAAGAGCTTTTGTGACCCCCTAGAGTCCAGGGTTCTGAGGATGTCTCTCAAGAAGTATAACTTTATTTTACATTGCAAACCTTTGAGACAGATTTCATTTGAATGAAGATTCCATGGTTTAAAATAAAGCTTAAAACCCACTAATCTAATCCAGTGGCCATGCATCAGATTGTGGCTTCTACATATCGCCCCCCACGAAAGGCACCAGAGCACCTTGGAGAAATAGCTGATCCCAAGTTGGACCAGGGAAAGTACAATGTTAATCTGAGAAAGCTTATGACAGAAAGCAAGGAAGGGAATGTGTCAAAAGAACATTGGACCAGCTTGAGGGGCCCCCAGTGGCCAAATTTGGGGAAATCTGAGCATCAAGAATAATAATGACCATGGATAATTATAAATCAATGAGTAAAAATCCATTACAGTGACACTATAAAAAATAAAGAAAATTAAAGAAAGGGGAAAAACCTCTTGGCCATCATTGGGTATATGGTTTGTTTATTGCACTATCCTTTCAACTTGTTTGAAATGTTTCTTTATAGAAAATTGGGGAGAAAAATACT
Source organism: Indri indri (assembly GCA_004363605.1). Taxonomy (NCBI): domain Eukaryota; kingdom Metazoa; phylum Chordata; class Mammalia; order Primates; family Indriidae; genus Indri; species Indri indri. The sequence goes on along the minus strand of RJWJ010014245.1, from coordinate 13,873 downwards.
GTACAGACTTTGGGCCTCACCCCCGGCATCTGGGTGTTTTAAAAGATCACAGGTGACTCTGATGCAGAGTCAGGGATGAGAGTGGTTAAGTGAAAGTTTGTTGATCCAATGCCCACACTGAGCATGAACTTGAGGCCTGAAAAGTTAAAGTGACTTTCTAAGGGACAGAACAAGGACTAAAATTCACGTTCCTTGACTTTCAGTCCTGTATTCTTTTCTTATAAATTCTTTAAAGGAATTTCCCAGATAAGGAACCTTACCCTCTGGAACACCTGAAGTTTTAATTTTTTTTGCCAGTAGCTGAACTGCTTAAAGAAGGGTTTGGGTGCTGGGAAGGTGCTCAGTTGTTGGAGTCAGGTTATGGGAAGGTGAATATCAAGAATTATTAATATTAGAGGGGGAAACATTACTATGGGTACTAAGGGCAAGTACAGTCCTAATTTTAAAAATTGAATTGTACTGAACAGCTGAATTTTCTTTTAAATAATTTTATTACTTTCGGTGAGGATAATACATGAGATTGAATCTTATTTCTCATGTCTTTAAGAGTTAATACGTAGATGAAAATCACAGATTAGAAAAAAATTCAAAAGTCTTGATCATTAGCTGGGAAATGAGGATACCAATGAGGGACCTGGTATCGGAGGAGCCCAGGTTCTTCTCAGAGACATGAAGAATTAACGATGGCAAGTGGTAGGTCTCAGTGTCTAGAGGGAAAGGCATGAGTCTTTGGAGTCAGGCAAAATCTGGGTTTAAATTCTGACTCTGTCACTTCCTAGTTTTGTGATATTAGGCATGTTACGTGAGTGCTCCAAATCTCAGTTCTTCGGCTCCTGTTATCGGCACTGTGCTAGGTGTTTGGATACAGAAGTTAACGAGATGAACAGGGTCCTGCCCTCCTAGAGACCCAACAGATAATTAAGGAATGGGGGGAAACTCAGGTGGGGTACCTAAGTACAAAGAGACTGAGAGTAGGCATTAACCTGGCGGAGACGGTGTTGGGTCCGCGGAGGCAACATTTTAAGGCACAATGTGAGGGGCCGCATAGGCTGGAGCGGCCACGGTAGAACATATAGTTCCTGAGACTATAATGCAGGTGGTTACGATTACTTAGTGAAACAAGTACAGAAGGCACCTCGCGCTGACCCAGAAACAGGAGACAGAACCTGGGGCACGAACAGAACGCTAGCAGTCCCTTCCCGGAAGGAAGGGGATTTCAACCTCCACCACCACAAAAGCCAAACACACTCAGTGTAAGAACAGAGGAGAGCTACACCATTTGCTGGTTCCAGGCGGAGGGCGTGGCTTCGGGCAACACCCGGATGTCCTCGTCCGGAACCGGCCCGTGCCCCGGAAGCTGTTGTTTGTTGAGGCACTTTGGGGCTGCTTACGGAGGTTGCTGAGAGGCGGTCACCATGTTCCTCTCTGCGGTCTTCTGTAAGTGGGGCTAGAGGCGGCGGCAGGGGCCAAGGCGAGGGCGGGGAGCCGTGACAGGCAGGCCCCGGGATGATGGCGGGGCAGGGTTTGCGAACCGGCCGGGAAGCTGTAGCTGCGGACTTCCCAGGCCTTTGGGACTACAGCGTCCGGCATGCCCCGCGGCGCGCCTCACTGCGAGGGCGGGTGGGCTTCTGTTGCGGATCCCACAGACAGGTCTGGTCAGGAGTCGTGGGGCGCTTTCTTCCAGCCCTTCATAGGGTGTGTCAGCAGAATCACTGGACGTCCGAACTGGGAAGGAGCTCAGAATTTCTAGCCCACCCATTTCTAATTCTAAAGGTGAGGAAACCGCTCCCGAGAGAGGCAGTGAATAGCCAGAGATACTACAGCTGGGCAGTGAAAGAAGCCCTCTGGTTCCCGAGGCAGTGCTCTTCCTTGCACCTGGCTGACTTCCCGGTTAGATTTAAGTTTCCTTTATCCACCTGAAGCGATGGTTGTTGCAGTTTGGAAAGATTAACTTGTCAAACAAGAGGTTTGTTCTAGTGCAAATATTTGCACCTTAGAAGAGGGAAAAACGAAGCATATATTTATGAATGTATAGAATGGTTTAAAAGGTAGTCCAAGTAAAATGAGATTGGGCAAGTTATCACATCCAGAATTGTGTTGGTCCGATTGGATCTTTTTATCTTATATAAAATGCTAACGGACTCCCTAATATCGAGGGAATAGTTACTTGACAACCCGTGGCATACTTCATGAGTTAAATATTTTTGGATATTATTGACATTTATATGAACTTTGCATAAGAAAGATAATAAATTTGTATTTTTATTTTCTTTTCCATTCTTTCCTGTCTACAAAAAAAGTTGCCAAGAGCAAGTCAAAGTAAGTATTTTTCATTTTTAAAACTTGTTTATGTTAGATTTGTTAGACTGTTCCCAATACGTACATCCTTATATTAAACTGTTTGGCTTCGATTTCCTAAAAGTTGGTTTGAGGATGACTTAATTGATTGTTTTGTCTCTATGAATTCTTTCAAGAAATATTTTCCCTCCTACCCAACTGAGCTACTTCGGTGAGCATCCAAGTACTTTGCTTAAAGGAGCCCTTGCTGTCTTTTCTTGTCCAAGGATTTTTGAGCTTACTGTCTTGTTCCGAAACCAACCATTGGGCTGTGCTCTATTTGGACTACCACCATATTTCTGTTTCCTCAAATTGAGGACCAGGGGCCATTTGTCTGGAGCTCACTACAGGAATCCAGCAGAACAAGCTGTGATGTGATTAAATCATAGAGGCTGTTTTAATGAGTTTTGTAATCCTTTGCATTCATGGTGTAAACATTTCAAAAATAGCAAAGATTAAAGATTCCCTGCTGTATCAGAGAGACTAGAAATACCAAATTGGTATTTCAAAATAAATTTTGTAGACAATAATTGAAGATTTTCAGTGTTAAAAATAGGAAAATTTTAAAGCAGCCTTTGCTTACAACCGAAAGACATCAAAAAACCCTTTAAAACTAGCGTTTTTTGTATTAAAGTTAATGAAAAACATGTATGTTAGTGCTTTCTCCCCCAATATCTTTTAGCGCTTCATGTCACTTTTCCCACAATCCAGTTATTTATGTCAGAATTTCCCACCCCCAGGTTCTGTAGAGGTATTCCTTGCCTGTCAGCCTCTCATGTACTTTGTGACATTTGCCATACATGTCTTGCCTTACAGACCTCACATATCAACTCACTTTCTGAACTACTGTATGCTGTTAGCTCCTAGAGGACACAGACACAGCCTCATAGTTTTGTATTTCCTGTGGTGCTTTCCGCAGAGTAAGCACTTAATAGATATTTGTTGAATCTTTGTTGAATGAATAATTATTGCCTATCTTAACTGACAAATATTTTATGCCTCTTATGAGACACTGTGTTGAACATCGAAATCAATGCAGTGACGGGTAATACAGTTGCTTCAAATTTGTTTTGGAATTACGTGAGGAATAAATAACATGGTCTCCATGGGGGAGACAGGACACATGAAAAAGTAACAAATACTTAAAGTATTTAAAGGTCCGGTGAGGCAAACATGGATTTTATACTTTGGGTGACTGTAACTTAAATGAAATGTGAAGGGGCACAAGGTTTTGCACATTCACGATCTGAAAGTTTCAGTGCCTTTATGTTTTCCCTTCCTGATTATACCCTTATTATTCCATGCCCTGGAAGACAGGGCTCTTCTGAGACAGCCATCTTTATAATTTCCTGACTAGCCAGTCCTTTTATATTTTCTCCTTTCTAACTTCTGCTGTTCATGAGAGGTGGGTGTCTGAGGTTAGTCCCACAATGTGGCTTGATTGGGTTATGTCATGACCAAGCAACACTGTGTAATAGAAAAAACACTTGAGACTCAAAAGCATTAAAATCGTGTTTTATGGAAAATGTGGGTTGTCTTAGAACTGAACCTTCTTAGGGCCAAATGATGTCCCACAACATACTAACTACTCTACAAAGTTCTCAAAATGTGCCATCCCCCCATGAATGATTTTAGTCTATTTCCTTAGCTATAACAGCTTACCCTTTTTTTTTTTCTTTGAGATGGGGTATCATTCTGTCACCCAGGCTGGATTGCAGTGGTGCTAAAGTGGCTCACTGCAATCTCAACCTCCTGGGCTCAAGCCATTCTCTTGTCTCAGCCTCCTGAGTTGCCGGGACTACAGGCATGTGCCACCATGCCCGGCTAATTTTTTTTTTTTTTTTTAGTTTTTTGTAGAGACAGGGTCTTGCTATGTTGCCCAGGCTAACAGCTCTCTTTTTAATCTTAGAAACATTCTGGTGAGAATGATAAGCCAAGCTGGGACAGGTTTTGCCTTCAACGCCAAGAGAAGCCGCTTACGGGAGAAATTGACTCTTTTGCATTATGATCCAATTGGTAAGAATCAGAGGATTTACTCCCTGATAGATTCAAATGCTTTCAAGGCCCCTTGCTCCCTTTCCAGACTGAACATCCGAACATCTCTGGCAGTTTTGTAGCCTCTTTGACACTGTAGCAGTCAGCAAGTATGTGCTGAATGTTTATTATGATGCTGTTCACTATTCTAGTATGGCATACACTGGGACACAGGTTAAGTTCCTATGCTCTTGGCACTTACAGTTTGGTTTGAGAGAGAGAGAAAATAACAAATTATGATAAGTGCTATGAGAGAAACAGTATGCTGATTTGTAGGATGAAGTTGGGGAAGGGGTGGGAGAGTTACTTCAGATATGATAAATTAGGGAAGGTCTTTCTAGGAGGAGATAGTTAATCAAAGACCTGAAGGTGAGAAACCAGTCAATAGGTTTCTGGAAACAGAGAAGTGTCTTGTGACGGGGAGAGTATGGTCTCCTGGGGTCATCTGTCTGACAGTGGCAAGTCAGTGAGTGAAAGGAGTATGGTGTCTGTCTATTAGTGCAAGATGGTAGGAAATTTGATTTGCCATTTTGTGCCATCCACCAACATACCATAATAAATGCCAACTTTAAATAGTTTCAGTAGATAGAAGTATTTGTCTAAAAGAGACAAGTGTTCCCAAGGATAGATTGTCTGCTCACACACAAAAAAATAGAGTCAGCACCTGATTGCTGTTGGTGGAAGCCTATCCTATTATTGGATTTTTTTTTTTTTACCTAGTCCTGAATCCAGATGTTTCTGGATTTTATATGCAAATTTATGCAAAAAGAAACTAGCAAACAAATTTTTTATTTTAGAGCTCTGGCTGTTCATTTCATTTTTGTGCTGTTTGTATATTAATTTATATTAATTGCTTCTTAATAAGAAAAGGGCTGCCAGGCACAGTGGCTCACCCTTGTAATCCTAGCTACTCAGGAGTTAAGGCAGGAGGATCGCTTGAGCCCAGGAGTTTGAGGCTGCAGTGGGCTATGGTGATGCCATTACACTCTAGCCTGGGTGACAGAGTGAGACCCTATCTCTTGAACAAAAAAAAAAAGTGAAAAAAAAAGGGGCTGTAATAACATGAGAAGGCATTTTGAAAAGGCTCTGAGAAGCACAGTTGTCAGCCTAAAATTTCTTGAGTTCCATTCTTTAACAGAAATAAAATTCTCTGCTGTTTTTATGGTGTTCAAATTTCTGGTTATTCATTATCATAATGAAAAGGGAATTCTGGGTTTGTGCCTGATGATTAGAAGGCTGAATTTCGGGATGATTCCTCATATGGTGGAAAAATTATTACGTTTGATATTGGAATGATAAGGTATTGGATTGGTGTGTTTTTTTCCCTGTGATTTCTTTGTGTCAGCTGGTGAAAACTCAGATGAACTTTACAATAAAGTAATTGTTTTTTAACTCTTTTAAAGTTTATTTTTAGAAATTTATACAACACTAGTAAGTGTTGATTGAGTAACCTAGGATATTGTAAGTATGAAAATGTATTGGAATTTTCATCCTTAGTATGGAGGTATTAGGAACTTAACATGTCAGTTTGATTTTAAGTTTTGAGATTAGGAAAGGATACATGCATAAACAGTTCTGATCATAAATTCAGAGTGGGAGAAAAGGTTCACATATAAATTTCAGACAGATGATTCAAGCTTTTCTGATAAGGAATGGTCTGAGCTTTCACAGCACAACTTTGTCATTTCTGAAGAAGAGAATGTTCTGGGATAGCAGACTGCATGGCTTTCTGCCCACCTACTGAGTGCCTTGCAGGCTTTCATGATGAAGATGTTTGCCTTGGGGCCTACCCTACATTGCCCAGGGTACCAAATAGCTTGGCGGTTCTCCCACCACATTTTATTGCTGTGAGTAAATTGTTAGTTTGAGGACAATGTTTTGTTGGTCTGCTTTATGAAGGAAATCAGGTAAGGAAACATGGAAAAACTCCCTTGTATTTGAGCCATTTCATAGTACAGTCTGTGGCAAGAACCAGTCACTTACGCCTGTGTCCTTTCAAACTCCTTTTCCTCATATAAAACTTGATGCTAATTTCCAAGGAGGAAGGATTAAAGGCTAAGGCATAAACTTATTAAACTTTGTTAAATATAAAAAGGTTTATCATAAAGAGAATGAAAACTTGTCAGTTTTAATTCCTTGGATGACTAAATAAGACAATATATACTTTAATTGAAGCAGAATAGATTTTGGTTAGATGTAGGGAAAGAACTTGACAGAGTCATTCTTCTATGAATTAAACAGCAAATATTTTGACATAAAATTAATTTACATTTATGATTGTGGGTAGTAATGTGTCATTTCAGCTCAGCTAACATGTACTGAGTACTCACTGTGTGCCTTGCAACAACCCTGGGAAGGAGATTGGGTTATCTCTCTCACAGGAAAGGAAACTGAGGGTGGAGTATTTTGAGAAATTTGCCCAGGGACACAGCTGATAGATGGTGGACTTAAGGTTTGAACCCAACCTTTCTCACTCCAAGTCCCTGTTCTTTCTATTACATGGAGCCAACTTAAGCTTCCTAAAACTTTTTTTTTTTTAAATCAGGACTTGTCCCTGTGGTCAGCGTAGCATTCAAGGCCATGGATACCCACTGTCATTCCTGCTTCCTACCACCATTCGTCTACACCAGATGCCCATTCCTGTTTAGTTCACCAAATGCTGCTCCTTCATCAGGGGCCAAACTTTTTATCCTCTCTCTGAGATCTTGTCATCATTCCTGTCCCCTTTGGTCTTTAGGTTCCTATGGGGTTTTACTGGACATTCTTATGGGCACCTCATGATGTACTGATGTGTTAAGTTAGGGATTCTCCTTACACTTTTGTCAACTCCACATTGCCTAGCACAGTTCTGTGGACTTAAATATTCTTTGAATTAAATGAACAAATGCAGTGAATCAAAGAATTTTCCTGAATAAGGCCTTGCTCTACAAATCTTAATCAGTTACTGTTGGTTAGGGTCATTTAAATAGACTCCTGATTGCTTATCAGTGAGACAGGTTTCCTTTTTTGTTAATACCTAGTTTTTCTTTTTTTTTTTTTGAGACAGAGTCTCACTCTGTTGCCCTGGCTAGAGCGAGTGCCGTGGCGTTAGCCTAGCTCACAGCAACCTCAAACTCCTGGGCTCAAGCGATCCTACTGCCTCAGCCTCCCGAGTAGCTGGGACTACAGGCATGCGCCACCATTCCCGGCTAATTTTTTCTATATATTTTTAGTTTCCAGATAATTTCTTTCTATTTTTTTTAGTAGAGACGGGGTCTCCCTCTTGCTCAGGCTGGTCTCGAACTCCTGAGCTCAAACAATCCGCCTGCCTCAGCCTCCCAGAGTGCTAGGATTACAGGCCTGAGCCACCGCGCCTGGCCTAGTTTCTCATTCTATGTAGAAAACCATGGGGGAAATATTTCTTGCAATTAATAACATTGTTTGATGGGAAACTATTTTGGTTCTTTACTATCGTCCTGTATTGTCTGCTTTGGAATCTTAGGATGATCAATGCTACTTATTTTTTAGATGATTTGAAGTATGTTAAAAATATCCCTTATGTTTGCTGTAGTATATATATTTTATTTTTACTAATATTATAGGTAAAATTCTGCTGAGTGGTTAATGGTTCTTAAATCCAGCTGCCCATCAGAATTGTTTGAGGAATTTAAAAAAATTTTTGCTTCCAGCCCAACTCTAGCTCTGTTAAACCAGGATTAGTGTCAGCGTGGAGGTGAGAATTAGCTTATTTATAATAGCTTTTAAATAAGCTCATTCTTAATTACAGAGAGTTTGGGAATCTGAATATCTGTATTGACTGTAGAAGAAGAAAAAACAAAGCTAAAATCTCTTTGTATATCTTTGTATGGTAGGGCCCAGTGAGGAGTTATGTCATTGTACTTTGAGTTCCTGGATCTTCTTTGGGTGCATTTTTGTGCATGTGTGTTTGTGTGTGTGTGTGTGTTTTAACAAAGAGGAATTAGGTGGGGTGGGCGTGTGCATATGAGAGAGAGAGGTTGGAAGTTAATGGACTGCTACAGGGTATTATAGAACCTATGAAAGCCTTATTACCCAGTGTCTAGTCTCCAGTCTTTCATCCAGGCAGATAATACTTTTGTTTTGGTTTTCTTTCAGAGAACTGTACTCTGTAATAGTTACAACAGTGAGATTTTGGTTGTAATAGTCTATAATCAAACTAAAAAAAAAAAAATCTATATTTAAGTGTATTAAACCATCTCTGGAAAGTAGAGGTTTAATGTGTATTTATTTACTCTTTCAGGCAAGCTGCCTTCTCTTATGTGGTCTGCTCAGTTCTTGCTGCTCTTTTTCTGGAATCCAGCTCCTACCTAGTCTGTCCTTGCTTACCTCCTATGAGTGCACATTAACTGGGTGGAGACATTGAGTGTTTTCATTTTTGTCCTCAATTTTGTTTTTTAATGTGAATATTTCACATTGGTTGAAATTTGACCTTGTGGGGTACCAAGGATGCCACTGATTGGCTGGTGGCCCTTCCCATTTTCTCCAGTCTTCTCTGGCCTCTGGGATGGAGAAACTGAGTTTGCAAATAAGCTACATCCTCATGTCAAAGGAATAGTATAAATAAACTAAGAGAAAGGAAAGGGCTCATGGTCTGATATGTATTTTTTAATAAAAATGGTGATGATATGTTAAAATTTTCTGCTACAATTCTTTTTTCTCCCCTTATAGTGAAACGAAGAGTCCTCTTCATGGAACAGAAAAAAATACGCTCCTTTTAAACAATGGACTGAAAATGGCTTTGATTTATAAATGAGAAGACTGAGGGCGGGGATACTGATTCAAAAATCTTACAGTGTGTAATAAAAGAAGAGGAAATGGCACGGAATCACTGCCTCCTGTGATTTGAAGGCCATTGTGAAGGAAAACAATGCAGTGAAAGAAAGTTCTTCATATTAGGACAGATATCATTGCATCACATTTATTTATCTTTCTGGATATTTTTATAGCCCTTAATAAAAAATTTAAAATAGCCTATGCTATTGTCTCTTAATGATGTTTTTACCCACTATTTGAATTTTTAAAAATCAACCACATTACTAAAAAAATAATCAGTTTCACATACTAAAAGAAAATTTTCCATAACGACACTTATGCAAGAGTTTCCAGCCTACTCCTCCTTGTACTTCATAGAAAAAGGCAGAGTAAGACTTCAGAGTGATCTTGAAGAAACTTCTGTGTAATAACAGAGATGGCAGATGTCAGCAGGAATGGAAAGAGGTAAGCCTCATAACAAAAGAAACCAGTAGAACTTGTATTTCTGATTTGTGCTTATATAATTAGGGAAAATGCTATTGGTCCATATTCTCAAAACTCAGGTCACCAAAGCAGTATCTAGGATTTTCTAGGGCAGCCAAAGCAGACCCCAGGGCCCCATCCACTTCTGAGTCCTCAGATTGAGGCAGGCTCCAGGCTGAGATGCCCCTTCTGTGGGCAGAGTGGAGGCCTAGCCGTGGAAAAGCTGTGGCCAGGGATGCTACCGTCTGTGCCCAAGCCCCCTAGATTTTTCTTTTCTCTTAAAATAAGAGGAACTATAGTGTATTTCCATAAAGGCACTGTCACAGAGGCACAGTGGTACTACATAGTTAACTAGTTTGGAAATTCCCTGGATAATCCCTAGTGTTCAGATAAGGACCTCTTCCCTACCCAGATTCATACACTTTCTCACTCAGGCTTTTGCTTCCCACAAGTTTTCAAAATTGTCCAGTTTTCTCCTTTATTTGTCAAATTTCTGGTTGAAAGTAAGCAGGATCACTCACATTTTAACCAGCTCTGCCGGTTCACTTCCTACATCCCATTTAAAGCATCTGTGTAGGAGAATGATAGAGTGCCCACCCTGGCCACAAGCATTAAGAAAGCAGTGCTGTCCCAAAATATTAAATAATAGGTGTTCGTTCCCCATGGCCCAATCTGTGTCTCTGGAGGCAATATAAGAGGCAGCTTGCTGGCAGTGGAATTAGATATAGACAGTTAGGTTTAGTCTTAGGGGCTTGTGGCATTACAGTCAATCAGCTATTTTATGGCATCTTGTTAAAGCTCTGGTTCAAAGCAGTAATAGGTGAGATCGTGGCTATTTGTAGGCTGAAATGGTAACCAATGGTCTTGGGTACAGGAAAAATATTTCACCTGATCCTAGCTAAGCCAGTGTAAAGGGTCTGTGACATACATGGGTTGCTTTTTTTTTAAAATCCGGTTTGACAAATGACTTGTCTATTCAGCCTGTGGGCTGAATGTGACCTGCAGGTGATGTTTACCTTTTTCCTTTTTAAAAAATCAGTTGCTGATATATAACATTGAAAGATTTCAATAGACATCCAAACTTCTGACTTCACTTGCAGAACCAAAAGTTTTGACAACACTAAGCTAAAGCTGAATATCACCTGCCTCTCAGAAAGTGCTTGAGATGTCCAATTCATATGTCCCCTTCCCTTATTTAATATGGTCTGCTCTGGCTCTAGACACTGTTGTCTACAGTTCTGCTGTATGATGCACATAGTGCTTTATCAATTTATTGGCAATTGAGTTTGCTGGTTCCTGATAGTGGTAGTGTTTGTACAAATCTTGGTCGTGCAATCTTTAATTGGCTCTTGCAAATGCATGAAAAGCAAAGGACTCATCATCATAAATCAATGAAAGTGTGAGGATGACTTTCAGTAAATGAACATAAAATTTGCAAAGAAAGAAGAGGATATTTTCTAGTAAGTGTTGGAAGTGGCCACTCCCAAGTACCAGGTATATTTATTTCGGGGTTAATAGCAATCAAAACAGAGTACGTGGAAGGTCTTTTCTATATGGATAAGATGACTGTGTTCCTGAAGTCTGGACACTGACTGCTGCGATGAAATTGGATCTCTTGAGCATTTCTTCTAAGGGCAAATTTGGGTAGTAAGCCAGGTAGAAGGCCAAAGCTCCCACGAAGCTGTCACCAGCACCCTATAATTAAAAACAGTTGTGGAAATAAGCATGCAGTCAATCTGTTGCCCAAACTTTATATTTTAAATTTTAAATATTTAAATAAACTTCTTATTTTAGGATAGTTTTAGACTTACAGAAAAGGTACAAGAATAGTACATAGTTTCTGTATATCCTGTGCCCAATTCCGTTACTATCTTACTGTGGTACATTTATCACAACTAATGAAATTTTGTTCATATATTAATAACTGAACTCCATACATCATCGGATTTTATTAGTTTTTGCTTAATGTTCTTTCTCTTTTCCAGTGTCCTATCCAGGATACCATATTACATTTAGTTGTCATGTTTCCTTACACTCCTGCAGGCTATTGACAGTTTTTTAGATATACTTTGTTTTTGATCACTTTGATAGTTCTGAGGAGGGATGGTAAGGTATTTTGTACCATGTACCTCAATTGGAATTTGTCTCTTTTTCTAATGGTTAGACTGTGGTTATGGTTTTTGGGAGGAAGACAACAGAAGTGAGGTGTCATTCTTATCACATCATATCAAGGGTACATACTACCAACTTGACTTGTCACTGATGATGTCAACCTTGATCGCCTGGCTAAAGGAGTTTGCCAGGTTTCTCCACTGTAAAGTTACTTTGCTCCCTCTTTTCATATTGTACTCTTTAGAAGCAAGTCACTAAGTGTATTCCACTCTTGAGGGATGGGGCACTATGCTCTGAAGTTTATGCTCTATCTCCTTGAGGGTGGAGTATCTACATAAATTATTTGCAATTCCTCTGATAGATTTGTCTCTTCTCCCCCATTCAATCACTTATATAAATATGAACTCATAGATATTTATTCTTTGGGCCATAATCCGACACTATATTATGTTGTTGCTCAAATTGTTCCAGCTTTGGCCATAGGGAGCTTTTTCAGTTGGCTCTGTGTCCCTTTGACATATCCCCATTGTTTTGTTTTGGAGAACTTTCTGGCATTATAAGATGCTCCAGGCTCATATTGTATATCCCTGCCCTAGCCCTAGAATTAGCCATTTCTCATTAAAAATGCACACAGAAAGAGGTGACAGCCATTTGATGTTATTTTCAGACAATACAGGGACATATCAGGTTTCTTTCCATCTCTGAAGTTCCAAAGATCCAAGTTGGTGAAGACTATGGAGGGACCACGGAAATACAAAACACGGTAAGAAAATCTGTGGACCTCTGCCTTTGGACAGGGCGATACCTATTCATGCATTTATCTAACAAATGTGTTCAAAATGAGTTAAATGTTATTACACAATCTCACTTGAAAAATCATTCTGATATTCAACAGCTTTCAGGGGCATCTTCCAGTTTTTCCCAGTTTGCTGGTTCCTTAGACCCAAGAGCTTTCATAACAAATCTTGAAGCTATACCTCAGCCTTTATAAAGAGCCTTGGCATGCAAGACTTTTGCAGTTGCAGTTGATGTATGTAATGGGCTGTGTGCCCAGCACGGTGATGGGTGCAAGAAAAGGACTAAAATCCATTGTGGATTAAATGCTAAATAGTGTGGCAGAGTTTAGAAATGCTTTTGGATTTTGAGAAAGGGTTTGAAGAAAGCCTCCCTGAAAGAGGGAGTCCTTATAGAATGAGCCAGATTTATAGAGAAAAGACAGGCCTCAAAAGAACAAAGACACAGGAGCAGGAAGGAAGAGTGAGCTCATGATACAGTGATTAGCTTTAAGGAGAATGACGTTTCCCCCTGTTGACACAGATAAAGCCATCAAGCCATCAATATTAAATTTGCCAAGGAGTCATAGTAATTCAGGTGTTAATTCAACACTTTCTTCCTCCCATAAATGTTTTCTGAGTGCCTAAAATGTGTCAGGCAGTATGCTAGGTGCTTTGCAATGTTTATCCATCTTTCCTGGAGGATGCAGTGGAGAAAGAGACAGACATGGTTCCTTCCCTCCCTCAGTTTACCGCATAGCAGTGTGACATAAGAAAGGTCTCAAACAGGGGAGTTAATAAGCTGGCTGGATGGTGTATTATGAAAATATGGAAAATGTCACAAGATAGGAAGAGTTATGGTGAGGTCAATATAAACAATTGTATTTCTATATATTAGCAATGAATAATTCAAAATGATCAAAACAATGCCATTTACAATAGCATAAAATATGAACTATTTGGGGTAAATTTAATTGAATATGGGCAAGATTTGTATATCCTTGCTATGTGAAAGAGCAATTAAAGAAAACAAATAGTAAGAGATTCATGGATTGGAAAACTCAATATTGTTAAGATGTCAATTCTCCCCAAATTGATCTATAAATTAATGTAATTCCAATAAAAATCCCAGCTGGAAATTGTTAAAAATTAGCAAATTAAAGTCACAATGACATACCACCCTAACCCTATCAGAATGGCCATTATTAAAAAGTCAAAAAACAGTAGATGTTGGCATGTATGCAGTGAAAGGGAATGCTTATTCACTGTTGGTGGGAATGTAAATTAGTATGACATCTATGGATAACAGTATGGAGATTCCTCGAAGAACTAAAAGTAGACCTACCATTCAATCCAGCAATCCC
>RJWJ010014244.1:0-38277 GCA_004363605.1 Indri indri | reverse complement strand
GTAACCTAAATATCTGTACCCCTATAATAACAAACAATTAAAAAAAATCCCTATTGTTTTACTCTTAATTTTTCAGATGAAGATAAGTGATTTGTCCAAGTTCACTTGATAATGGAAGATTTAAGAGTGGAACCCTGATGGACTATGCTTATTCATATACTGTATTTAACAACTTTAAATTGAGTGTTTACCATATGTAAAGAATTCTTCTTTGATTGGCTCACACTTGTGATCCTAGCACTTTGGGAGGCAAGGTGGGAGGATAGCTTGAGGTCAGGAGTTGGAGACCAGCCTGAGCAAAATAGTGAGACCCCCATCTCTACAAAAATAAAAAAAAATAGCCGGGCATGGTGGCACACACCAGTAGTCCCAGCTACGCAAGAGGCTGAGGCAGGAGGATTGCTTGAGCCCAGGAATTTGAGCTCATTTGCAGTGAGCTATGATGACACCACTATATTCCAGGCTGGAGAGCAGAACGAGACTCTGTCCAAAAAAAAAAAAAAAAAAATTCTTCTTGAAACTGAGGATTCGATGGAAAACAAAAACAGAAACTGATTCCTGACTCCTGTCTTCTTGGGTCTTATAGTCTAATGGGAATACAGACAGTATTCCAATAACCACGACTGTGATGAGTGCCACAAAAAAAGAGACAGGTAGTAGTAGGATAGAGTGAAACACATTGGGCAGGTGAGGGAAGTCAGAGAAGACTTTCCTGTGACAGCAGCAACAGAGATGAGATCTGAAGGAAGATGAAGTACTTGCAGGGAAGGGTGAGAAGAGAATTTCCCAGAGGAGTGTAATAGCAGTTCTGCAGCTGGAAGGAGCATAGTATATTTGAAAAAATTTTATAAAGCCAACTTCACATCCTCATTCAGATATACAACAACTCAAATCATAAGATCCTTTTTAAAATCAAATTTTTAGTTTCCCTGGATTTGAGTTGTCTGCCTCTGATAGCATTTGTTTTAAATTCTATAGTTCCTACATCACTCTATATCTTTATTATTGCTTTATAAACATCACTTTTGGGTTTGAAGCTTTTGGAATAAAATAAGTAATAATTGACATTGATAGTATATCTTCCTTTAAATCTTACAGATTGAATCTGGAATAGTTTTCATGAAATTCTCAAGCAATATTTCTGTTGTGTTGTAGGAGATTACTATATTTATATTAAAAGCATCTATACAAAATAGGACATTCAAATTGTGAGAAAATTCTAGTTAGGCATTTTTACACTGCAAAACAAATTTCCACTCAATCTTTGATGTTCTTACCAGCATCTTATTTTAATATACTTTTTCTTTATCTTTAGCCAACAAATGCAGAGCAGCTAAAACACAATGTTAAAGACTCAGCGGTGCATATCTGATTGAATAACCAGTAAACAAGATACAGTATTTCATTTTCCCTGAAACTGCAGGCCTCATTTCTGAAAAGACAGATCATACAGACAAAAATATGTCTGATCTTAAGAATTTTAGTGTTTAATTTCTTGTTCCTGAATTTCTCTATTGTCCTGTAGGTTCCTGTCATGTTCTCTCCCAAAAATTGCCCAAAAATGTGTGGGTGAGTCTAAAGAACAAATTGTGAAAGTACCCACTCTATGTATTCTATGAATGAAAAACTTATTTTAATAAGAAAAAATATAAAAAAAATTATTAAAAGATTTCTTTATGCCATTCAGAAGAAGAAGAATTAGACCTTTGTTTTTTGACATGTGACATACAGACTAAGGTATCAATATTCATGGCAGCACTGATCCATAGACGTATTTTGTTGAGCCTACAACACAATTTTGCATTTTAACTGGTTAATCAGTATTCAAATTTTAGGTGTTACTCATGTAAAATAAGAGTTTGGCTTCTCAAAAATTTCAGACAAGTCTAGCAGCACTGGGCCCACAATAACTATTGGAATGGCAATTGCCCCTTTTAAACGAGAGTGAACTCTGCAATTTGTCACCATTCCCATCTGACCTTCACTTATTTATGTTACCACTAAGCACGTTTTAGGCATCTATTTTTCAACGCCTATGTTAGTCTTGTTAGGTCTTTACTTTGTGTGCAAGAAGGTAGAACTGAATGTGTCAAGAATTTTGTGGAGTCCAAGATATTAACTTGAAAGGTAGCCAGTTAGACTTGCCACAGTTTTATGATGCTGGCAAAAGACATGAGACTCCTGTTTTAAGCCTGATAAAAGTCATAAAAGGGTCTAGGATCTGAGCACTTTAACCAGTGAAGCTAGCTAATTACTTAAAAATTGACCACCATAATGGTGGACAGAGAGTAGAAAAAAGAGCAATTCAGTAGGCTGTATGAAGACAAACATTGGCCTTGTCAAATTTTTGCCTTGTTTAAAGGTAAGAAAAGAATAATATGAATCATATAAAATATAGAATAAAATAAATGACAAAATCTTCTCCAAGATTTGTTGCAATATCTACTATGGTTTGAATATTTGTCCCCTCCAAAATTCATTGTTGAAATTTAATCCTCAACATGGCAATATTGAGAGATAGGGCCTGTAAGAGGTGATTAGATCATGAAGGCTTTGCCTCATGAATGGAGTAATCCATGAATGGATTAATGAGTTAATGGATTAGTGGGTTATCATGGGTGTGGGACTGGTAGCTTTATAAGAATATGAGAGATCTGAGCTAGCATGCTCAACCGCCTCACCATATGATGGATGCCCTGTGCTACCTTGGAACTCTGCAGAGTGTACCCACCAGCAAGCAGGACCTCACCAGATGTGCACCATTGTCTTTGGACTTCCTAGCTTCTGTAACTGTAAGAAATAGATTTTGTTTCTTATAAATTACCCAGTTTGGGGTATTCTGTTGTAAGCAAGAGAAAACTAAGACAAAGACAGCATCCAAAAGAACAATTCAGGAATTTTGAGGGACACGAGGATTCAAATCTAGAAATTAATGAAATAAAAACAAATTTAAAAAAATTGATGCATGGAAAACAATAAAGAAAATAACTGACAAAATTAATCTAGAAAAATATTTAAATTGAAAAATAAATCCAGAAATTGCTGCTTTTATAAAAGCAACAAGTCTACTGAAAGTGAGAGAACACATAAATACAAATAATATTGGAAATAAGAATGGGGACATAATAAATATCAATGACATCTAAACAGTAAAAAAAAAGTATTGTGATAGTAAGAAAACCTAATTGAAATGGTTGATTTTTAAAGAAAATGTTAAATAGAAATTAAATTAAGGAGAAAAATAAAATATAAATAAGATAATAAACATATCTGAAATAGAAAATGTCAAAAATAGTTTTCTCAAAAGGTGCTTGTCCAGATAGTCTGATTGGTGGATACTTTCAATCCTTCAAGGAATAGCAATTCCCATGCTACAGAAAAATTTTCCACTATATAAAAAAGATGAAAACTTGCTAATTCACTAATATAAAAATATGATAAATACAAATTTCAAAGGCCTAGAACACTTATGAATATCACTGCAAAAACGTTAGGAAAATATTAGCAATCACATTCACAGATGGATTAATTATCTGCTTTATTTTGGGGTATGTAGGAATGGTTCGGCTTTAGAAAATATATTGAAATAATTGGTCACTTAACAAATGAGAGAAAAAACCTTTATGGTCCAATGACATGCTAAAAATACTTTTGGTTATATTCCTTAACTATTCTTACTTAAAATTCTTTGTAGACTGGAAATCTACGCTTAATGATTCTTTAGATTCTCAATATCACACATTCTACCCAATAGTTACTTACATACGAATTAATCTGTTACTTACAGATGATT
Source organism: Indri indri (assembly GCA_004363605.1). NCBI lineage: Eukaryota > Metazoa > Chordata > Mammalia > Primates > Indriidae > Indri > Indri indri. The sequence goes on along the minus strand of RJWJ010014244.1, from coordinate 34,484 downwards.
AAGTGCAAAAACCTAAACCACAAAAGTATTAGAAAATAATGTAGTTGTATATTTATATAATTTTGGAAACATGATATCAAAAACAGAAAAAAGAAGCGTGAATGATTTGACTAGATGATGGTTAAAAATTTTCTATCACCAAATGTAAAGAAACAAAGTATCTATATGAACAAAGTAAAAGATAAACATTGCACTGGAAAAAAATGTTTGCAATGTATATGATAGGCATATTCCATTACATAAAATTATTTCTTATAAATTCATGAGCAAAAAATTAATTCTTAATAGCATTCTCAAATAGGCAAAATTCATGAAAACACGTTTCACAAGTGGGAGATACAATGCTCCAATTAACATGAAATATGCTCAAATTACTAGAATTAATCTTCGAATTAGAGTCATACGATAAATCATTTTTTATCCATCAGAGCATATCAGAAAACATTTGAAAAATTTCAATGCACAACATTAGTAAGACTGTAGAGAATCCATTTTCACATACCCAGGTGGACTATGATTTGGCCCAATTTTTTGAATACATTTTGACAAGTATCAAAACCTTAAAAACAATCTGAAAAGTCCTTTCCTAAATTTTTTCTCTAAGGAAACAATTGTATAAGTTTACAAAGCAGTATAAACAAATATGTTTATTGCAGTGTTATTTATAGCAAACAAAACAAAAAATTTCATTTAAACCACTTAAATATATACAATATGAGGATTAGCTAAATCAACTATGTAATATCTGTAAAATGATATTATAGGTAACCATTAAACTTTGCTTATTGATAGAAAGATATGAGCAACACATTAATTGAACATGTCAGCTTTAAAAACTGTTATGTACATATGTATACATATACACAGATATATATATCTATATACACACACTCTTCTATCAAGCTAAACATCAAAATGTTAGCAATGGTTTTATCTGGCTGGTGGCATTATGAAGAATTTCACATCTATTATTAATATTTTATTATTTATCTGCATTTTGAATATTTTTTACTATGGACATGATTTATGGTACAATAATGAAATGATAAAATCTAAAACTAATTTTAGTTTCTATCAAGACACATCAACAGTTGATTAAGCATTGTAGACAAGAGAATAATACTTAGACTTCCTTACTATTATTTTAATTACAATGAATGCACCTACAGTTGATTCTCACTATTCACAATAGTTATATTCTATGCAGTCTCTGAACACTGAATTAGTGAATACTGAACCACATCTTGATATGGGAAATACAGACTTAGGTTCCTGGAAGCCTCTGGTTATAGTTTTCCTCAACCAATCAATACATATCTTTGTTTTGTGTGTGTGTTTGGGTAAAGACAGCTATTTAAGATATATTATAGATTTATTAACATTGAACTCACAGAGAACAACATTGTAACTCATGCCTGAACAGAGCTTATCTAAAATGAGTTTTCTCTGTAAAGCCTATGTCTTCTTGCCCTTAGGAGTGCTAGACAGCACTTAAGCACTATGCTGAGGAACATTTTAAACAACAAAATTACCAAAAGAAAAGCACAAAAATGCAAAAAAAAAAAAAAAAAAAAAAGAAAAAGGGCACTAAACACATCATGGAAAAGACACTTGTTTGCATTTCGAAAGCTAAAACAAGAAAGCAGAGCATGGCCTTGTTGGACATCAGCTGGGAATGTGAACATTGGGTGCCTCATTTTTTTTGCTGATCTGTGCATGTCCATGAATAACTAAAAGTGCTTTGAGTACTGATGTTGAGGTTATAAGTACATTTTAGCCAGTTGGTGAAATTGCAAATACTAAATTTACAAATAATGAGCATAAACTGCACTATGAAAACTCTGTGACATATCCTCTTGTTCAGGTTCTTCTGGCAGCTTCATCTACTAGCAAATTATAACTAGGGTAGTTGTTATCTTATTAGTCTTACTTGAATCCTAAAGAGAGTTGTTGTTCATGTTATTCTTCTAGTGCCCTAGTTTTCTGGAATTCATTGTCTCGATCTTCTTACTCACCCTGACTCTATAGAGAATTGTAAAACTTTCTGAAAAGAAAATTCAGGACTCCATGATTAAAGATTGGAAGTTATGCTCTTCCTTCTACACACGCATACAATTAGAAGATAGTGTTAAGAATGCTTTTGAACCTCACTTAAATGCTAAAGTAACACAGATTTTTTCTTCCACTGCTTATAGCCTTCAGAGTGGGGAAAAGAACAGCACAACAGGCCTTAAATAAATGTGCTTTGAATGAGTTCCTGCTTGAGTAAGGTTTTTACATGTTTTCTGAATAAAGCCACATATACTTCATAAAGACTCTAAAGTTAGTTATGCAAGAAAAACTCCGTAAGACACAAAAAGAACAAAAGTAGGATGTATTTAATAAGTTTGTTTTCCTAAGGTGGCTTTCATTATCGATTCCATACTGCAATAGGCACAATTGGAGTATTTTATTTGGTGGGAATACACTTGTCTTTGAGGTTAATTATAAAAAGACCTCCAAAGATTTTCATTAGTAATTTATATTGTTAAGCAATTGCACTTAAGTATAAATTAATTTGAGGTACGCACTGCTTTAGAAACCAACAGATTTACTTGGCAGGCTTTGATCTAATTTTATGCCTCTCCATCACTTCCTGTACCACAAGATTGAAATATGATCAAATGTTTGTCTTAAGTTTTTCCACTCTCTAATTCTTTCTCATACATTGGGAGTCATTTTTATTAGTGTGAAGTTAAGGTATTCTTTAGAAAATGACAGCTATTTTTCCCTCAAAGACAAATGAACAAACAACCCTTGCAGAAAATGATATATGTATTTATTTATCATACTTAGGATTTCTCTCAGATTGTTGCATGTGTTTAGTGGCAAAATGTGAAATTCCGTTCTTTGCCCTTTATGAAATCACTTTTGGATTTCCTTTTAAAATGTTTCTTATTCATTAGTCATGAACCATGAATGCCTTAGGAAGGAAAAGGTCCTGTTATTCCCTGGTCTAAAAGGGGTCTGAGAGATGAGTGATAAATCATGTAGGCTATCCAAGGACAGTCAATTACTATTGAATGTGCTAAATAATGCCCTTGAGGCCTGAATAAATTAGTATCTTTTCCACAGAATTGAATGTAATTTGGTATTGGTTTCATATAGCTTTGGCAGGTAGGCAGGCTTCCCCTTTTTCAATATGTAGAGTATATTAGTATCTGGTAAAGGGAAAATGAAGCAACATCTTTATATAGTCATTTATTTAGTACACTCAAATTCCATTAATGTTATTGGAAATTCAACATTGTTAACCTAAAAAATAGGATTTGGTGTAATGGTATTGGAACTTTTTAAGCCCACAGGAATGCTTTTATTTAGAACATTGGGTTGTTTGTTTCTTCTTGAGAGTGCTTGGTCTGATGAGTTGAAAAGGTTTTCCAAAGGACTGGGAACAGATCTTAATATCAGCTTCCAAGACTTTTCTCGAATCTTTTAACATTGTTGCATACAAAGAATTAGGTATCTCTGGATCCCATTCATAGCCTTGCTTTACTTCACCAGCAATTGGGAGGGGATCATATGAGATGCTGTCAACACTGGCATGACCAATATATCATTGTAGAATAGACTTACGACCCTGGTAAACTTTTCTTGGCAGCCCAACCTTCTGAAATAGCTGCCAGATTTCAGGTCTATTGATGGTGCCAAATGTTTTCATTAGGTCACTATAGAACTCTGGGTGCTGTACTTTGTATTAAGCTGGAGAATTCACATGTGGAATCACACACAAAATGTTAGAGTTGGAAGGGGCTCTCAAAATTATCTAGTCTGGCACTCACATTACTGATGAGGAAGTGGTGGTGGAGTTTAGTGAAGAAATTTGCCCAAAGTCACAAAACAAGTTAGTGGCAAAGGCAGAGCTCCTTAATCAGTTCCTTTAGGTACCAACTCCCTCTTGCTAATGTTTATTCCACAGCGTGAAAGTCATTCAACTTTGCCGAATAGATGGAGGCAAAAGAAATGATGAGCAGGTGGGAATAGGCCAACGAGTGAGACATATGTATTCTTTATTATTATCATCAGAACATAGCTTTAAATGCATTTATTGTTGATGTAGCATTCTTTTATAAGTCTTGGTTCACTGAAGGTCCACTCTTTAGTACTTTGTTTTGCTTAATTGTTTTTACTGAGGAATAATTTTCATACAGTAAAATGCACAGATCTTAAGTATAGAGTCTGAAATTTTTATACTGTATATACCCATCAATCCATCAGTCAAATCAAGGTATGGAACATATCCATCACCATAGAAAGTTTCTTTGTGTCTTTTTGCAGTCAATCGTCACCCCTCATCCCCACCAGAGGAAACTACCATTCTGATTTCTATCATCATAGATTGTTTTTTCTTGTTTCAGAACTTCACATAAATAAAATCATACAGTATGTGCTCTTTTGTGGCTGGCTACTGCTCACCAAAATGTTTTTGAGATTCTTCAAGTTGCAGCTGTACCAGTAGTTTGTTCCTTTTTATTGATGTGCAATATTTCTACCACCATTTTTAATCCATTTTCTTGCTAATAAGCATTTGCGTTGTTTTCAGTTTGGGATTATCGTGATTAAAGCTTCTAAGAACATTTTTGTACAAAGATTATTATTGACATATGCATTTACTGATCTTGGAAATTGCTAAGTCATAAGGTTGGTGATGTTTAACCTTCTCAGACATTGTCACACAGTGTTCCAAAGTGGTTGTACCCTTTTACACTCCCACCAACAATATATGAACATTTTAACTGCTCTATGTGTTTACCCAAACTTGCCATTGTCAGTCTTAATTTTCGACATTCTCACTGGTATGTAGTGAGATCTCATGTGATTTTGATTTGCATTTACCTCATGATTAATTATGTTGAGCAGCTTTTCATATTCTTATTGACCATTGATTCATGTTCTTTTGTGAAATGCATGTTCAAGTTTTTGCCCATTTTTTAAAATTTGGGTTTGCCATTTTATTATTAATTTATGAGACTTCGTTGATGGATATATCTATTACAAATATTTTTCCTAGTCTAGCTTGCCTTTTCATTTTACTAATGGTATTTTTTGATGAGTAGAAGTGTTAAACTTTGCCAAAAGTCAATTTATCTTTTTCTTCCCTTTCATAGTTAATGTTATTTTTGTCCCATCTAATGCATTTTTCTCAACTCCAAGGTCATGAAGATTTTTCTCCTATGTTTTATTTCACATTTTATAGCTTTAGCTTTTGTGTTTTATTCTTGGCTAAATATCTAAATAGACTTAGATACTGCCACCTCTGAGCCCATAACCAGTGGGGAGAACAAAATAGAAAATTTAAGTTACAACCTAATGAAAATATAACACATTGCGATATTTGGTATTTGTTCTCTAACATGTTGTATATGTGTTTATACAGAAGGTTTCTTTTTTTATATGTCTTTCAAATATTAGTTCATGAAATATGAAATGTCTGATTTTGAATCAATAGCGTAGTTTATTATATTTCAAACAAGAAGCAGTACAATTAATCAAAGTATGCACCTAAACCATTGACACAGTTTTGCCATGTTAATGGTAGCTTGTTTATGCCAACAGTGAAGAAGCTTGGAGAACGAGTCGTGATGAAATTGCAAAAGGTGTTTTCCACAGCTTGTTGAAAATTGAATATTTTTCATTGCAAGAAGTGATCCAAAGCCTGGAGGAAGTGGTAGTCAGTGGCGCAAGGTCTGGTGAATACGGTGGATGACAGCAAATTTCCAAGTCCAGCTTCTGTAGTTTGAGCAGCGTTGTTTGTGTGACATGTGGTTGAGCATTGTCTTGCAAGGGCATTGGCCAGGGTATTTACATTTACCCTAGAAGACTGGAGGATGGGTAAAATGGGGAAGAATTTCAGAATGAGTAAATAAGCATAAAAGAAGAAAAACTTAGGAAGCAAGTAAAATACTATTTTTCTAAATTCACTTGAAGATTATAGTGTATAAATGAAAGCAAGAGGTGATAAATTGTGCCAGGTTGATTAGGGACAGAATGGGGGAGGGGTTGGGGCAACAAGAAAGGGACCCCAGCCTTTACATGATAGGATTTAGGGAACCAAGCTAACAGAAGAGTTTGAATGAAAGATGATGAGATAGTCATAGAATTGAAGGCATGCAGAGACTAGAGTCAATGAGACAAGAAATAGAATGATTACAATTTCCCAGCAGACAAGTACTAAGGATTGTTGAAGTGGGAGAACAATGGGGAGGAAAGATACCACAGTTATTTCAGAAGATTACTGACATAGAGGGAAGGAAATAACACTAAGGATTTGAATGTGATGGTTCAGGTAGCAGATAAAAGAAGGCTGGGAGAACAGGAATGTCTAGGGCAAGAACATTTAGTTTAGAAAGTGTGCTGGAGGCAGTATTTGGACTTGGCAGATGTGGCCTGAATTCCAACTTCATCACTTACCAGCTGCATGATGTTGAATACACTGTATAACCTCACTGAACCTTTCTGAACTTACTTTCCCATATGTCAAAATGATGTTATATTAAATAGCATCTGTCCCAGAGAATTGTTCTGAGAATTCTGATTTAGGATATATAAAAGTACTCAGTATTTTTGGGTTTGAAGTGCAGTGGGATATTAGTTCAACAGAGGGTTTCCAATTTATTATTGGCATTTTATAAGCTTATGCAGTTATAGGCAGTTCATTGAGTTGTTACTGTCCCATGGTTAAATTATTTCACTCTGTTTGGCATTGAATTTCTCTCAACTTCAGCTATTGTAATAAAGTTAAAATGAACATCTTTTCATATACAGCATAGCATTTTCATTTTGTTAATATAACCCATCACTTTTCCCCAATATTTACTAAAGGAAAAAAAACCCAAATATGGCAAATATCTGGTCAAATTTATGGGGTTTTGTTCCCCCAAAAACTGCCATTCGATTTCCCTACGCATTCTAGAATTGAGTGTAGGCTCTGTCTGTACTAAGAAAATGAGGAGCTGAAATCCTGAAATGTACATCTTCCAACTTTTTCCAGCCTGTAGTCTGTCTTTGGATCAGCAATAATTGCCTGGACAGCTATAATGCTTTCATTAATTTTTGTTTGTGTTCTGTGTTCTTTATGCAATGATGGAAGAAACCCATCTCCTGTGTCAAAACCTAAATGTGCTTGTCTAAACTTAACTACATCTGATGTAAACACTCCTGATCTAAAATTCAAATTGCATTAGGAATTTCTGTGTAATCATTGGGACAACAAAACTGATGTTTAGCCAAAACCATTAAATCAGCTTCAAAATCAGAAGTATTTACATCAAAGTGTATTTTTTAAGCTGCATTGTCAACATTTTTTGGTATTGTTAGGCATGAAAAATTTGTATTTTTCAGCACTATATCCTTGTTAGAAACTTTCTTCTAACTCAAAGAGCCACTCAATAGTTCTTTATTGATCTGTGATCTCAAAGGAACAGTTAATCTTTTGGGGATTTTTTTAGAACTTGTCCAGTCACTGTTGTACATGGATTTTAAATTGCCTCAATTATAATCTTGTGGTGTCTGATATTCTGGTCTTTAAGACAAACAATATAATTTCTAGTTTTTGTTTCGTGTTTGCAGTTGAATTCAGCAGGGTTCTGACATATATAGAATGCTTCACAAGGTTTTGTGGCATCTTTATGCTAGGTGTATCAGTCCCCTCTCTATTGTTTCACTTTAATACAAATGCTGCCAGAGCCAGAGCTTGTTGACTTGATTTTTAAAGCACTTCAACAGCATGAGCCCAATCTACTTCTTCTAATTTTCTGCATCATGTTGTGCTCTATGTAGTAAATTCTTACTTGGTTAACTGTAATAATATTAACATCACATTTATTAAGAAGTTAGTATTTTGTCAGGCACTCTACTAAGTACTTTATTAATATTATCTCCATAAGAACCTTGTAAAGTTAGAACTATTGTCTCTGTGTTAGATTTGAAAAAACGGAGGCAACAAAAATTTAATGAGTTTGCTCAAGATCATCTATTTAATAAATTGCAGGGCTCAGACTGGGATCCAGTCTGGTTCTAAATACTTCTGAATAACAATCTTATTATATTGCTTATTATATACTATATTAGTAGAGCATTAAATTGTCTTCCAAATAATCTGCAAAAACTTAAAATTTCCTGTAGAGGTCTACTGCCCCTAGCAAACATTTGCATGGCCAGAAAGCTAAGCAATAACACAACTTTGAGGACATTTATAACATTCAGTTTCTCAGAATACGTCTTAATTGCTTTAAGTTTGAACACTGGATTTAATTCAACACACACATATACGCATACACCTCACAATATTTTTAATCTTTGCTTAGTAGAACTGAGTACATATTAATTTCAAATTACATATTATCCAGACTTTTATTACAATGTAAAACAGTTACTGAAGTGTGATATTATTCAAAAAATATTTGGCGTTATTCTATCAACATGTTTACTTTATTAACTGTTTACTTTCAGACCTCGCAATAAAGCTGTTCAAAATCCGTCTCTAGAGAACCTTCTAATTGACTCATTATATATTCCTTAAATTTACAGTTTTCACCCATTTGTTAATATTTTCATTTTTCACAGCCTTAGAAATTTTAACTAGAATATGACTGCTTTGCAGATGGCTTCATCATTACAATGTTCCCTCCATAGACTACTGTAATTTGGGATCTGTCAGGTCCCCTCCTAATTTCAGTATTGTAACCCACCAAGTTAACCATGTTCAATTTCTGAGACACTGAAGATTATAGAAATTTATTTTGTTGTAAATCTATGATGGTTTGCAGGTGTACTTTGCAATATTTCTTTCCTAAGTTAAAAGAAATTTTACTTATTTTTAAAGATCAGCTTTGCGATTAGCAACTAGATATCAAAATTATTCTAAAAGTATGCTTAAAACATACTTGTTTCTGTACACCAGATTTGACTATACTCACTTTTAAAGTCAGCAAACGGTGTCCCAAAAGACTAACCCAATTTAGATCAACTTGGTTAAAAATTATGTATTTACTTTTGGCAAATTTCTCTAAGATTAGTTCACTGCATACATTATATGTCTACATGGATTTCAATAGATTTTTGTTTAAAGCATTCTTCAAATTCAGAGAGAAAACTTCAAGCCTGTTAAAGTTTTTCAATGCAATTTTGGAGTTTTTTATTGGTCTCTTTGTTGTATCATCGAAATCAACTGTGTCAAGGGTTTCTTTCCTCTCCAGACATCTTAGATTGTATAAGTAGATGCTAGAAGACCTGTATTACAAATAGGTAATCTTTTCATAATAACTGTTAGTTTTATAGTTGGGTATATTGTGGTAGTCTGAAAATCTTGAAGGGATGGAGTTTAGCTACTTCTCTAACACTCCCTCCCATGTATAATGAAAGTAAGTTTCAGATAAAAAACTACAATATATACATTTATTAAACTAACAGTTATTATTAAGCAAGCAAAAAAATAGTTTACACAACATGTTTCATGAGCTTGGTGAAGTTTCAGCTTTCTATTCTTTCTGGAGCTCTGCTATCTTTGTAGAGTATCTTCTGTCTTGCATGAAAGATCACTTTAGGAATACACAACATTTCAGAGGGAATCTGTTACCCTGACAGTAACATTAGATCAACACAAATCCTACTAAACAAATGCCTGGATAAAAGGCCATTTGGAGATTAAATTCCCCAACACCATCCTTAAGGGGAAAGCCAACAGACTTTGTTGGATTCTTATATTCTGTTCATAGAAGTATAGGAGATTGTTTCCAAAAGAGTTTAAGCCAATTCACTTTCCTTGAATAGTTTCTGATTTAACTAGTGAAAGTTAATATCTAACAGTTAACCCACTAATAAGAAAGCCATTATTTTTATCAATAGAAACATATTTTTGACATGTGGTATTCAAATTAACAAAGTTTATTTACACATCAAGTGAGATGTGAATAAGGGAATGTGGAGTATTATCAAGCACAATGTGAATAAGATATATGCATATATATAAAATATGTGTATCACACTGTATGGTCTTTAGTGAGATATTTATGTAAATCACAAACATCACAAAAGCTTGGATTAGGAGGAAGCAAATAAAATTGGAGGTATGTGTTCAAAATTCCTTTCTCTAAATTCCATATGAGGCTTTAAATTTAATTAACAAAGTTTCACATTTTAAAAATGTAATCGGTGTCCAATATGAAATATGAATAAAACTTTATTTATAGAGAAGGCCATCTATCTTTCAATTTTCCATTCTCACAGTACCACTGTCAGGGCACTTTTGCTCTCACTGCCAGAACTCATTTGTGGTTCTCACTTGTGAATGTCAAAGAGGTTGGGTACTCCCAAAATGAGGGGTTGGGAGTGTGAAGTTCTGTTGGAGAGAAATCCTGCAAAAGGAAAAGAATGAAAACAAGATAGCAATCTGATAGCCCAGTGAGGAGGTCTGGAGTAAAGAGGGACTATTAGAGAAGTCAGGACAGGGTAAAAGCAGCTAGGCCCTTGTACCATGGCTTGTTCGTTGGCTGGGGCTACCCCAAGCAGACTGTGCCCTCATCAACCACTATCTTGCTCGGTCATTAATCAGAAACTGTTCTGAGATTAGCATAACCTGGGTTAGAGAATGAGGTGGACTCTGACAAAGCTAACAACTGGAGGCTGTCAGTGCACCCTACTTTTCATGCTGGGCAGCAAGTCCGTTCTTGTAGAAGGGACTTCTAAGTGGTGCATGTCTGTGTCCGCCACAGTGCAGGCTTTGTTCTGTGCTGATCCACTTCTCCTTACTTGTTTGTTGGGGAGCTTCTCCAGGTCTCTGGTGGGCCTCTCTTACTGAGAGTAAATGATGTGGTTTGGATGTTTGTCCCTTCCAAATCTCATGCTGAAATTGATCCCCACTGTTGCCAGTGGGCCCTGGTGGGAGGTGCTTGGGTCATGGGAGCAGATCCCTCATGAAAGGGTTGGTGCCCTCTCTGCAATAATGAGTTCCTGCTCTATTAGTTCACAGGAGAGTGGGTTGTTTTAAAAGCGTGTGATACCTCCTCCCCTCTCTTGTTCCTTCTCTCACCATGTGACAAGCCTTTGCCTTCTGCTTTGATTAGAAGCTTCCAGAAGCCCTCACCAGAAGCAAATGCTTCTTGCACAGCCTGCAGAACTGTGAGCTGAATAAAATTCTTTTCTTTATAAACCACCCAGTCTCAGGTATTCCTTTATCGCAATGCAAAATGCTATTCACAGTAAACTTAGAAGAGAGAGGTTAGTGCTATATTGGTAATAGGTGCTTATTCTTGTAGGAATGAACTCCTAGCCCGTCTAAGAAGAGACCAAATGTATTAATAGTTTATTTGCCACCAAGTGGCTGGTAGAACTCCTCAAGGAATAGTAATATACCGAAGGTGTACATTGGTCTCTGTTGCTGGACAGTTGGATATTTAGAGGTGGCAGAAGCTAAATCAACCCTGGTAAGTGGGAGTCATAGTCTTTGGACACATAAATAGCCTTCCTCTCTAACATTGTGACCAGCTGGTTCATGTGCTTATTGTATCCATATTGAGGTGGTTGCTGACAAAGGCTGGATAACACCAATTGGCCAAGACATTTTGTCTTCTTGGGGGTTTAGTGCCTATTCCGTGGTGAGTGGTTTCTAGTTGGCATTGATGTGTAATACAAAGAACTTTCCTCCGTGTGCCCCTCCCCTGATGTGCAGCCACATGCCTCTATTCCATACTTTCTTGCCTCTCATCTTTCTATTTTTCTTTCTAGGTTCCCAACCAGCTGGCTAGATCATTTGCTGCTGCCCATGTGTTTATGTATATTATAACCATGCTCTGTCCAATAAGGTAGCCACTAATTACATAAGGCTACTGAGCACTTGAAATGTGACTGTCCAAATTGAGATGTATTATAAATGTAAAATATGAACTAGATATAGAAAACTTAGCATGATAAAATATAAAATATCTCTTTCATTTTTTAATATTCATTATATGTTAAATGATAATATTATGGCTATATTAGGTTGAATATATGCTTTTTAAAAATGGCTACTAGAAAAGTAAAACTTACATACAGGGCTTGCATTTGTAGCTGATGTGATATTTTTATTAGACAGCTCTGTTCTATTCATATAAAATAGATGACCAGGTTCACCACCCTTGCCATTGGCTTTCAAGACCACTTCTGAGACTGGGGTTGTGATACAGCTTCTGACAATTTTTGATTTTTATCCCCTTACTGGTCATTTCCATTGATAATCCAAACTCAGACCTTTTCAAGATCCTTACGGTGATTGTACAGAATTCCTCATTTATCCATCATTGTGCACTGAGACAGAGGCAGTGATGCAACTGCGATGGGCAACATGTGAGTCTGCATTACCTGCTCTGGCAGCTCACTTGTGCCCTCTTGGCCTACTCAAGCTTAGTACTGGGTGTACCATTTTCATATTGTGACAGATTGTGCAAGGCCTGCCTGACTTTATGACTTGGTAGATCCGAAAGGATAGTTCCAGATGCATGGTCACTTGGTGTCCATATGTTCTAGCATTCCATTATTATGGGCCCAGTAGAGTGCCAAAGGCTGTTTTTCTAATACCATGTAACTCTTCATTGCAGATGTCATGGCCTTGCTCCAAAACCCCAGGAGACTGATTTGTGATTCTCTCACTGGGGCTTACCACAAAATCCACACTGCATCTTTTTCCATTACTGATATCTCCAGCACCACAAGGTCTGCTGGATAGTATGGTCCAAGTGACTTCTTTCATTGCAGTCTAGACCTTCTGCACATGCCTTTCCTGCTACAGGCTCCACTCAAACTAGTAGCCTTCCATGATAATAATATATGGGCTGGAATGGCATTTCTCAGTGTGGAATGTATTGCCTCCAGAACACAAAAGAGGACTTCCAAGCATTGTAGCTCCTTCGTCATGATAGAAAATGCAAGATGAAGCAATTTTCTTTTTTACTTTGGAGGGAATATCCTGGTACCACTGACCAGTAGACCCCTAAACATTTTATTGAAGTGACAGAGACCTAAATCTTCATACGGTTTATTGCTACAATCTCTAATACCTGTATCTTACCAAGGTCTCCAGCATGCTAATGACCTTTTGCTTGTCTTTATGGATCAACATGAGATATTTGATGTAATGGATCAATATGGTGTTTTGTGTGATGTCTATGGGGTCCATATCTGTTTGGATAAAATTGTGACAAAGAACCAGACAGGCCAAACTGTAAATTAAGATTCTTGTATATTACCTATGTATGCAAACAATTTCTAATCCTCTTTCCTGATTTTGATGGAAAGATGCATTCATTATATCCAGGGCCACATGCCATGGACCTGAGGCCATGTTAATCTGCTGTAGGAATGTTACTGTGTGTGCTTGACAGTTGTAATCAGTGATAACTTCTACTTGATTGAGCTTGTGGTAAGTAGTACAAAGTCACTTTCCATTATCTATCTGGTTTTAGCAGGGTGGTTTCAGCAGGGTGCAAACATGTAAATTAAATGGGAGTATGACTATTACCCTGAATCCTTTAGATTTTTAAAGGTGGCACAAATCTCTGTCATCTTCCCAGGATGTAGTATTGCTTTTGATTTACTCTTTAGCTCCAAGTGTGTGAGTGGACAGTTTCACTTAGCCTTATACACAGTAATGACTCATCCCAAAGGCTAAGGGCCCAACGTGTCCTTATATATCAATAAAAACTATATATTAGGGGATTGAAGAGGAATGACCTCTGAGTAGGTGTGTGGACCCAATCGACTCACTGTAGATCAGACTTTGGCCAAGATCCTATTTATTATCTAGCTCCCAATGCTCCCACTCTACCAGAGGCATTATAGTGATATTTTTGGTTTCCAGGTCTCCAGATATCAATATCACCTTGAACTCTGTGTCAAAAGTCTTCTAAATATTGGGGTATTCCCTTTGACTCAGTGTACAATCACACAAATAATGGCTACAGGTCCCCGTAAGGAAGAATTGGGAAAATTATTACAGTGTTTATATTTACTTGCCTTGGTGTTACAGGGCCCCTTCCCCTAGGGACCTAGAGATGTTTTTTAGTCAACAGATCCTAGACTTAAAAACTAGCTCAGATCTAGATATGGGACAAGGGATTATAAATTTTTATTGGGACAACTGCTCATCCAGTCATGATTTCTTTGGATTATATATGTAATTCCTTTGTTGGCTTTCCATCTATTTTGCCCTTGGCTACTGTGTTCTATTAATAATCTCCTATTACTCTCTGTAGGTGGGGCCTACTTAGCTGTCACACAGGTGTATTGATCCTTACCATAATTACAACCCACTGGTATCTGGTGATTAAGGACACTACCTGACTACTATTATTTCAGGGTTGTATTAGTCCCATGACTATCAGTGAGCCAAATTCCAGACACACTTGCCTAGCATTAGCCCTGGTCTGTGGAGGAGAGCCATCACAGAATCTTAGTGATGCTGGTTCCCTTTTCACCAGTGAATTCACGGTGGCCTTGGTGAATGATGTGATCTCTGAATTACAGTCCCTCCTGTGGAGTGTAATCCTCTGGTGGGTCTTTGGCCTTATGTGATGTGTGCACTCTGGAATGCTCACTTCTCTGAGCTTTTTATTGTCTGTCACAATAATTCAGGCATTTAAACTTCTCCAACATGAACTATTTCTTTTAACAGACTAGGAAACACCCTAGCAGAGAGTTTGGACCAACCCCTGAGGTTCTTTTTAGGGTGTTTCATCCTCTAATACAAGAGAGAACGACGAAGATCATTAATTGTTCTTTATGTAGTCTAATATCATGACCCCTTTAATTTGGTATTTTCAAAATCCAGTCCCGTGGAACACGGTTGCTAGGACTTGCATCTGCTTTGGAACATAGTCTTTTCCTCCCTCATCAGACCCTGGCACTTGCCTGTATGTATTATATTATGCTCTTACTTAACTTTGATTATGGGCCTGGTAGCCAGAAGAGGTAGGAGCCTTTAGAGAAGTATGTTTTGCCTTGTGAAGGAAAGTCTTCTGAATTGTCTTCTTACATGGGGCAAAAGTTAGCTCTTAATGGGGATTGGTGGTCTAATTGTGCAGGTCGTGGACGTTCAGAGAAGTCTTGGGAGTCAAATCTTTGGGGACAACCACCCAAACTTTCCCAAGTGTCAGATTCTCAGGCCTGTTTTGATTAAACATTCAGCAGTCTTTGGAGCTCAGCCACTTTTATTCTCAAATCCTGGACTTGATTTTCAGTTTTTTCTGCTTGCATACTTCATGAGATGAGGGCTTCTTTGCGAGTATTGGAAAATTTGTCTGTTGTCTTTTTATCGCTCTCTATTTTTTAATATCAAGTCTGTAACTTAATAACAACCATTCAATCCTAATATACTTATATTTATTATTTACTTCATGTATTTCTAACTACTAGTTATGGCACCTTGATCCTGAATTCCCCACCATAGGCAGGCCATCCCAGCTCAACATCAATAAAAATTCTAAGAAGTAGATGGCTATCTTGTGAAGGGGTCAATTGAGCATGACCTACCATTGGAGATGAGATTCTCACTGTTGTCTGCAATGAGTGATCAAATTCACAAATTCCATTTCACCACATGATGTTTTGGATTATTCTTGGTGCCAGTTGTCACCAAGAACTGGGAGTTTGAGTTCTGGGAGTTTGAGTTCTCCCAGAAGTAGACTCTGTAATGGAGTTAGAAATGGGAAAAAATTTATTGAGGAGTAACACCTGTGAAAGGAAAGGAGAGAAAGTAGCATTAGGCAAGGACACCATGAGTTGTAATACCCACCTGAGAAAGTGTCCACCACTCCAAAGTTTTCAATTTTGATTAAGACTATTGTATTTTTTTCTTTTGTTACTTGTGCTTTTTCTGCTATATCTAAGAAGATATTTTCTAACCCAAGGTCATAAATATTTACTCCTGTGCTCTCTTCTGATGGTTTTATAATTTTAGCTCATATATTTAAACATGATATTATTTTGCATTAATTTTTACATATGCTGTTTCCTGACTTGGTACATAACTTTTCTCTTTAGTAGTGGACAAGCCTTTGGTGTTGAGAGGCATCGAATAAAGCAAACTTTTTTTCAATATATTTTCTAAGTGGTGTAAGACTAGATCTGTCACACATGTCAAAGTAAACCTTAAACTATTATTTTGCTTTTGATAAAATTCAAGTTACTACCTCATTTTCTGAAGTTGTTGTATGAATTATTAATGTAGTTAGTAATAACTATGGTAAGAATTTCAGATATCCAAGAGAATTTTGTTATTTAATGTATTTCTTGCATAACTCATTTTTACTTTTCACCAGAAACAGAAAGTTATGAAAAATATCAGTAAGAAAATGCCAGTTTTCCTGGAACCCACTCTAAGAATATGCATGTATAAAAGTACCACAGTTTATGAAAATAGAAAGTTTAATCAACTTGCTTCTGTTGAATCTCATCAAAACACTTTCTCCCTGTTGAAGCATTTGGACATAGAGGACGCATATTTTCATTTAAAATGCGTTTGAATGCACTTTGACTACAACTCACTGAAAGGTCAAAATTTAAACCACATATTAATGAATAGAAATAGAGATCACAGGGCAGATATTGCTCATAAATCAAAATTTGTTGGACATTTTACACCTTCTATTTGTTTGCTAAACAGGTCTTATGACTCCAAATTTGTTCTAATTGATTAATGTATTTTGTTGGATGAAATGACCCAAGGAAAATATAATATGTTTTGTGAGCTAGGTGGTGATGCTAGACCTGTAATTCTTGTTGTTTCAGGGTTGTTTGTGTCTTGTGGGGAAATCCTAATTTTTTTTTCAGAATTAGAATTACATAATTCTGATTACTGTCACCACTTCCATTCAACATAATACTGGAAGTTCTAGCCAGAGCAATCAGGTAAGAGAAAGAAATAAGGGGCATCCAAATTGGATAAGAGAAGGTCAAACTGCTCAAGTTCACTGATGATATGATCGTATATTTAGAAACTCCTAAAGACTTCTCCAAAAGACTCTGAGAGTCTAAATTCAGTAAAGTTGCAGGTTACAAAGTTAATGTACACAAATGAGTAGCATTTCTACCTACTAACAAAAGTCAAGCTAAGAGTCAAATCAAGGACTCAATACCATTTACAATAGCTGCAAAAATAATCTAGGAATATACATAACCAAGAAGGTGAAAGATCTCTACAAGGAGAACTACAAAACACTGATGAAAGAAATCATATATAACATAAATGGAAAAATGTCCCATGCTCATGGATTGGAAGAATCAACATTGTTAAAATGTCCATACTGCCCAAAGTGATTTAGAGATTCAATGCAATTCCCATCAAAATACCAATGTCGTTTTTCACAGAAATGGAAAAAAAGTTCTAAATTTCATATGGGATAACAAAAGAGCCTGAATAGCCAAAGTCATCCTAAGCAAAAATAAGAAATTTGGAGGCATCATATTATCTGATTTCAAATTATACTGTAGTAACCAAGACAGCATGGTAAAGGTAGATTCATAGATCAATGGAACAGAATAGAGAACCCAGAAATAAAACCATATAGTTACAACCAACTGATTTTTGACAAAGCAGACAAAAACATACACTGGGGAAAGGATGCTCTATTCAATAAATGGTGCTGGGAAAATTGGAGAGCCATATGCAAAAGAACCAAACTGGATCCCTATCTCTCACCACATACAAAAATTAATTCAAGATGGATAAAAGACTTCCATGTAAGGCATCAAACCATAAATATTCTAGAAGAAAATGTAGGAAAAACTCATCTCGACATTGGCCCAGGCAAGGAATGTATGACTAAGACCCCCAAAACAAATACAGCAACAACAAAAATTTAAAAAATGGTACTTAATTAAACTAAAAAGTTTATGCACAGCAAAGGAAACAATGAACAAAGTAAATAGACAACCTATAGAATGGGAGAAAATATTTACAAACTATACATCCTACGAAGGACTAATATCCAGAATCTACAAAGAATTAAAACAAATCAGCAAGAAAACAACAAACAATCCCATCAAAAATTGGGCAAAAGACATGAATAGATTGTTTTCAAAAGAGGATATACAAATGGCCAACAAACATATGAAAAAATGCTTACCTTACTCCTGTCAGAATAGCCATTATTAAAAAGAAAAAAAACCAATAGATATTGGCATGGATCCTATGAAAAAAGAATGCTTACACACTGATTGGTGGGAATGTAAATTAGGACAACTTTTATGGAAAATAGTATGGAGATTCCTCAAAGAACTAAAAGTTCACCTACCATTCGATCTTGTAATTAGCAACTTAAATCGATCAGTTGCTGTTCATATGACTTTGGATAAGGTACCTAAATTCTCTGAGCCTCTGTTTCCTCATCTATAAAATTGGGAAAATTCTACCCACTGGCATGATTAAATGTGAGAAAATATGTAAAATAAGGACTCAAAGTTCATCTCTTCTCTCCTTTCATTTAAGCAAAACAAAAAGCTACTGGTGAAATAAGCCTTGTTTAAAAACATTAGAATTTTTTTCACATTAAAACTTCCATAGTTTAGCAATTAAATCCTAATTTTGATAGATCCAATTAATATATGTGTATGTGTCTATGTACATGTATGTATTTCTGATTTAATAGTAGCATAATTTGTTGCCTTCTTGTAGAGAGTTAGGGTAGGTAAATGATAAGAAAATCATACGGTTGTGCATATTCTGTAGATAATTCCAAGGTAGAGTTTCAAAAATGTTCTGAGCAACTTAAGCATCACTAGAATCTGTGTCAAAATGGAGATTTTTCATTCATTCTTTATTTCTTCAACAAATAGTAATTGAATATCTAGTGGGTAATAAGTCAAAGACTAAGTGGTAAAGAAACCAAACATGTTCCTTGCTTTAATGGAATTTATTCTAATAGTGAGAGAGATATTAACCAAGTAATCACACAATTAAACATAACATTACAATTGTGAGGAGTGCCATGAATGACAGATATGTACATGGTAATGTTTTGATTTGACCTAGTTTAGAAAGTTAGGAGAGTGAGGAGGTGATGATTGAGCTGACAAGTGATAACTCAGTGGGTGTCGTTTAGATGAATAGAAGTGGAAATGGAATTTGGCAGAGAAACAGCATGCACAAAGTCCTTAATGTGAAAGTCCATACAACACATAAATGAGACCTAAAATATACTAGTTTAGCTGGAATAGAGAAAGAAAAGAAAAGACGATGAAGCTTTAGAAATCATCATCCCCATAAGACGTGAAAATATTGTTTATTCTTATAAATGCAATGGAGAGCCATTGAAATAATTCGAGCAGGGTTAGGAAGGTTGTACATGGGGTAGATGACAATGAAATTATCATTTTTTACAGGTCACTCTGGGAGGGCAACAGTAGATTTATTTAAACCACTAAGCTGTCTATTCGAGCAGACCAGGGGTGGAAGTATCAGGGAAGATAAATTTGGTCAGTGGTGATGGAGATGGAGAAATATTCAGAGGATATTAATAAAACAATCAGATCTTGGTGATGAGTAGGGTGAAAGGTAATAAGGAATAAGAATCACTTTAGGTTTTTGAATGGAATAACATTCATTTGATATATGATTTGTCTGTCATCATTATTTAAAGCTAGTCTGATTTCTTGAGTTATGTCTTATACCATGGAGAAATTTATTTATTTGTCAGATAATGAGATTGCTGTATTAATAATGTTTTTGACATTTTTTTTAGATAATATATTACTATATTTTTTATTCCAGATTATTCATTGCCAGGTTCTGCCAGTATCAATCTATTTGAATTTGGCAGAACTAGGTAATTGCTAAAGCTATTTTATTTCTCATACTTTGTGCAATTATTGCTGTTTGGAAATATATTCTGCAGAGCTGAAAGTTGTTTACCTTTACTATGAAGTTAATTTAAAAATTAAGCATAATTACAAAAGCAAACATCTTCATGATGGCAGTACTTTTCTAGAAGCAGGAAAAAAGCACACCCATTGCAAAAATGTTTATGTCATTTCTTATGCACAATTGATGATTTTATAATTTTAAGAGATTTTTCAGAACACAGTCCAAGAACATTTGCTATGGTCTCTGTTAGCTCAGTGCTGCTTTCGGAAGAAAACACAAAAGCTGATTTGGTGATGAAATTAAGCAGCAGCATATGTCATTCTGGAAAGAAAACCCTGATAGGAAAAGTAAAACTTTAATGAAATGATTTGAGTTGTTAGCTGTTATAAATATACTCAACTAATCAGAATTGGATATATTGGTTATTGGCATTTTCTGATTCATTGATGAAGAAAAAATGTTTTTTAAACATTAGGTACTGTAAATCTTATTAATATTATATATAAAGATTCATTTTCTTCTCTTAATGAACAAAGTACAATGATCATAATCTAAATTTTTCTTGATTCTAGAGGGTCCAGGGTCATTGCTAAATGATCAGTTGTCATTACATATCGTCACATTGTTGTGGATGTGGAAGTCATAAACGCTAAATTTAACGTGTATTAACTTCAGGCTATACACTAAAAGTATGCTAAAATAGAAAGCATAGATCAGTTTGTTTTCTTCTTGCTTGTCTTCCTGACTTTAATAGAGAAGACAAAAAAAATGTGGCTACTTGAAGATTCTGTTTGTTAAATGAGGCTTTTCTTATGTCTAATCTTGGAAATGAAGAATCCCAATGCAGAGATCTAGCTACTCTCAATTGCTAAAACATTTATAACAACAAAAATATTGATTCCATATTTTCAATTTCAGATTGAGATTTGTTATAATAATAATTTTGTTGAGATATGGCTCCAGATAGTTATAGTCAGTGAACACTAGTTTAGAGCCCATCTCTAAAAATATCAAAATATTTGTTTATTTAAATTGATACTGGGCCCAGTTCAGCTACTTTAAATCTAGTCAAATCACATACTTTTTTAAAAAAGATCTTTATTTTGAATGTCTGTCTCTACAGTCCTTTAAAATTAAAAGGAACCTCCAAGTTTGCTATAGCAGATGTTGCCCTTCCATACTGTTTTAAAGATGGCTCATAGACAACAATAGTTTTATCTTTATACATCTTCATATAGATATTAAAAATGAAGGCTTACTTTTTCATAGATATGAATTAATTCATGGATTCAAAATTTCTTAACTTATCCAATCAGTTAGCTACATATTCAACAAATATTTATTGAGTACTTACCATGTACCAAACATTGTTCTAGGTTAGTTGTGATCTATCATGCTTAAATATTACATTTTAATGTTAAATGTTTGTTTAATATAATTAATATATGCTATTTATATATTATATATTTATTAAATATTTAAAACTACCTGCTATACAGTATTTTCTTATGTTCACAAATATAAATATTTATACCCACGTTTATCCAATATAAATAATATATTAAATGTATATTAATGAAGTGTAGTTTTTATCTATATAGATGGTACTTAAATACACTTTTCTAGCAGTAGAAAAATGGAATTTTTGGCTATGCGACTCAGGATTCATGAATTTCTTCTGTTGTCATAAAGTATTTTATTTTTCTTATCCCTACTCAAATGAAATCATGTCAAGATTAGAGGTATAGATTGAAGGTATTAAAAGTTGGAGGCTAGAAAAGGGAAGGTGAATATTACAAGAGTTAATACTGTAAGATCTGGGGAAAACTATTTTTGTTTTAGGGGCTTTCAGCATTAAGGTTCAATGTATGAAACAACTCCATATTGGGAAAATTTTCTTTGTGTAGTACATACGTAATTAAGGATAACTGTATCAAGCACCAAGCAAATATCTCACTATTCTAACACACTATAGCTTCCGAAATATGCTATAGGATTAAAAGGACAAGAATGGAAAAACAAACACCACATGTACTCACCATTAAATTGGTACTAACTGATCAACACTAATATGTACATATGGGAAGTAACATTCATAGGATGTTTGTCAAGTGGGAGAGGGGAGGAGGGGATGGATAAATTCACACCTAACAATTGTGGTGGGCACTGTCTCAGGGATGGGCACACTTGTCCGGCAGTGCAAAGGCAATTTATGTAACCAAGGCATTTGCACCCCTGCAATATTCTGACATAAAAAATAAAGAAATAAATAAGTGATAAAAAAAACTTCTAAGTGAATTTAGAACACTTCTAAAAATTTAGTGGTCTAGAATGAATTACAAATTAGCTTATCAACTTTTCATATATGATTACACATTAAACTCTTCTGAAAGAGTAAATAGTTTTCTCTTATGAAAATACTACTGACACCACATTTGTATTATTTCTCTCTTTAAATGAACCTGGTTTTTACAAAGGCAGTCCATACCTAGAAAGTAGATCAATAATAAAAAACAAAAATTCATAAATTCACTACTAGAGGAAACTATTGCAAATATTTTATTTGCAGAATTTTTTTGGTATGTATATAAATATTTGAATCATTTTAAATCAATGTATAATATGTAAATGTATTGTAGTTTCTTTAATCCCTGTTGGGCATTTACTTCGTTAATCTTTAATACTAAATATATTAACTTCCTTTAAGATTAACAAAGAATTAAATTTTTTTCTATAAAGTTTGAAAAAGAAATTAGCCTTCAAAATTCACAAAATTTTAAGATGCGTTGTGCCCATGGGCAACTAAGATATTGCCAAAGCAACATGTATGTTTTTAACCAGATGGTGAAAAAGTGTTGCCTTAACTGTTCTTGCCAATTTTGTAGCTACAGAGTAAAATTTATCCTTACTAACTGATAAAAATCAATTGAAGTTACAAGACTTACAAGCCCTAAACAATCCCTGGTGTTCTAGATCCACACCATAAAATCTCTGAGGGCTGCCATTTCTCTACAGTGTTAATGCATCGTCTTTAAGCAAGAAGTAGAATTAGTTCTGATTCCCTGGTTGTAAAAAATTATATGGTGATGTTTCTATACTGGTGGTATTTATGTGTCACAGTGGCTGCTCAAGGTGAATGAATATACGCAGCCTTGCTGTGGTCTCTTATACAAGCCTTGCCAGTTGTGCTTTCCCATTCCCATTCCCATGTGGCTATTTATTCAGAATCTGCCTAATGTGATTAGAATAAAGTCAGCACTAATAGTGAGTTAAATTTGTTTTGGTGGAATTCTACCAAACCTTCCTTCTTACTCACATTTCATGGGCTTTAAACAACAGAAATTATTTCTTCCTCACTCTACATGTCCAATATGGATTAACTGGAGATTCTGGTCCATGTATTTCTCTCTCAGATCCCCAGCTGCAAGAGCAGCACTTTCTGGAAAGTTGCCAGATGCTGTATCAGAGGAAAAGCAAGAGCATGATGGACTATGTACTAGTTCCTGAAGCATACGCCCAGTGACATTTGTCACATTTCATTTTCCAAAGCAAGTCATGAGGCCACGCATAACTATAGAGAGCAGGAAATTACAATAAGGAGAGCCGAAAGTACTTGGTGATCAGCACTAATGACTACTTCAATCGCCCTGCACTCTCCCAACACTCCACATGGAGAGTTACAAGTGTATGAAGGAAAGGGGAACTGATACTTAAAAATATGCTATGACTTTATGTGAGAATAACAAAGAATAACCCACTGAAATATCCATTAGTCTTTTAATCAATAAAATAGCAATATTGGTTTCTCAAGTCATTCAAAATATTCCATTATTTGTACAATAACCTGGAAGCTTTTGGAATCAGAAGGTGAACTTTGTTGACTATTAATTTTGAAGGGTTAATGTACAATAACTTTTGTAAAGAAAATATGTGAAATTTGGACCTCAATGGACCTCAGTCTGTATAGGATATACTGGACTTGGAGTTGCCTGGAGCGATCCTTCAATAGCATAGACTATTCTGGTTCTGTTGCTCTAGAGAAAGATTTTCATCACTGGGTTCACTGTAGTTTCTATACAAATAACCTTGACTTTGGGAAGGAAATTTTCCTGAATATTATGTGGAAGAGGTAATTGCTAGTGCTTTCAGCAGTTCCTTCTTGTGATGTTTTCTAATCAGGCCACTGGGAAGTGCATTATTTTGTTTGTTACCAGCTATATATTGAGGTCCTTATTCTGATGGACCACTCTATGTACTTTAAGTACTCTATGTATTTTAACACTGTTCACCAGTCTTACTGCCTTGGAATATTACCTCCTTCTGGTTTCCATGACATCACTCTTTTCTTTTTTGCAGGCTACTCCTCAAGTTCTTTCATATGCTTCTCTTCCTCTCTCTGCCCTATCAATGTGGGCATTCTACCCACTTCCTTTTGCTTCCCTTTTCTTCCACAATTTCCTTCAAATCTTTTTCCTTCTCAGTTGTGCCAAGGTGACTGCTTTACTGCAGACATTCAAGTTGCTTACTGGAACTACAATTCATTTACCTTGTTAGGCTCTCAATTTTGATTCTCTCTCTGTACTGGCTCTTTTTTTAGCCACTTTCCTTTTTACATAGGACAAATGAAAACTGCTTAGTATAATAGCCAATGATGTTAACAAAGTAGCCAACTTTTATTATTTTAAGTCTAATTTCCTGTTCCTTTCCTAAAAGCTATGTCTTCAATCACATAAATGCACCAGGTTCTTTTAGGCTTCAAAGAAACAGCATGCGACAATGGAAAAGCATAGATTTTGGGGATCAAGTATACTAAGACTTGAATCCTGGATTTGACAATTATGAACCCTTTGACCTTGAGCAAGTTACCTAACCTCTCTGAACATCTGTTTCTTCCTCTCTTCAATGAGAATGGTAGACATAATTCACATGATTATTTTGCATATTAGGCCTGGTACACATAAAGCACTTATCATGGTAATGAGTATAGTAGATTTTCATAAATGGAAGTTATTATCATCGTTATTGTTATATCTTTATATCTACATATCTACATAGGCAATGTTGCTTAGACATAACATTTCCAACCCTTTCTACATGGCAAACTTGTATCCATACTTTAGAACTATACAGGTCACAATGTTTAACACCTTCAACTGTCCTTCTAGAAAAAACCGCTTTGTTCCTTACCCCCTTACTCAGTAACACAATATGAGTAGTTCTTATACAGGGGATGCCAGTAACTAAATCAGGAGTAGACTAAACCCCAAAATAGTTCATCTTCAGATTGGCTGGTGGCCATTAAGTGAACTTGTGCAAAGTATTCTTCTGTCCAATACTCTGGTACCCTCTAGGACCTGGACTAGAAAATATGGATAGGATTGACCATTAGTAGCAAATGTTCAAACTACAGTAAGGGAAGCATCATGGAGAAGGCCATGGAGCAGGAACATAAAGCAAAGCAAAGTCCTTATGACAAGAGAGACTATCTGACCCTTGGAAAAGGATAGAGAAGGTGATTAGTACCTGGGGAATTTTTGGTTCCAGGTGATTTCCTAGTTCTAATTTCAGTTAATGTGCATCTGTGCAAGACAAACAAATAAACAAACTCTCAGGGCCAGCACATACTGAGCCTCTGCTCTTTGCAATTAACTTGAAGATGTGTCTCATATGTTGCCTTTCAGAAGTCTTTCCTTATTCCCCCCATGAATAGCTTTTTTAGGATCCCAGAATATTTTGTACATATATCTTTACAGAACATATTCCAGTAATCTATGTTATTTGCTCCAACTAGTGAGAGTTTCTATTTTTCTTTACAATTCAAGCACGTACTCCATTGTCTGGAATTCAGTAGGTGATGAATGATGACTGATTTATGAATAATAAATGAATTTTTGCTTTTCATTCTCACAGAACTCAGAAAAGCACATCACTTAAAGATTAAGTGATTAAAAAAGAGCATACCTGTATTTTTAAATTAAGAGCAATTAGTTAAGCTTCTCTTCAAAATAAATGGCATTAGTTTATCCTAATGAAAAAAGAGAGGTAAAAAGAGAAAGGTACAGTCTTAGGCCTTCTTTACCTTCTTCCTTAATCTGAAATTCATGTGAGGCATTATGTAATACATTCCTACTACCTGGCTTATGAAAATAGAGAATTGTGAACTATACTGAAGTGAGAGCAAAACCTTGGTTAAGTGAATTATATAATTAAATTCTGCATCCTAACACTCCATGAATTTATAGGGTCTATTGTGTAATTAGTTTACAAAAGCAAGAGCATTGGAGTTATTTATGACAGATGTTCACCCAACTTAAAACAGGGGGAGTATATTTACTTCCATGTAGTTGTTACAATGTAATTAAAACCATAAAACCATCTTATCTGAATTTCAAAGCTAGGCCTGGTTTTATTTCCCCACTTGGACTTATTGACTGCAGTATTCTTCACTGACCATGCAAGGATCATAGACAAGGGCTGCAGGTTGTCCACTGTGGACTTGCCAGATATTTTGTTTATTCCTTTGCTCCATTTTTCCAATACAGTGATACAGACAGTCCTCTGAAAAATTGTATATTTGTTGGCAGAAACAAACCTAGGATATGGCTGATGACAAAAGTCACTTTAGTTAATTTCCTTCCTCAGTGTTTCATAGTTATCCCTGTACAGGTCTTTCACCTCCTTAGTTAAATATATTCCTAGGTATTTTATTTTCTTTGTTGCTATTTGAAGGGTATTGAGTCTTTGATTTGGTTCTAAAGATTCTGCACTTCCAGGGAAACTATTGCTAGAACAAACAGACAACCTACAGAATGGGAGAAAATATTTGCATGCTACACAACCGATGAAAGGCTGATAACTAGAATCTATACAGAACTCAGGAAAATCAGCAAGAAAAAATCAAACGACCCCATTAAAAAGTGGGCAAAGGATGCAAACAGAAACTTTTCAAAAGAAGACAGACTAATGGCCAAGAAACATATGAAAAAATGCTCAACATCTCTAATCATCAGGGAAATGCAAATCAAAACCTTGATGAGATATTGGTTAACTCCAGCTAGAATGGCTTTTATCAAAAAGTCGCAGCACCACTTATTGAATAGAGATTCTTTTCTCCAATGTACACTTTTGTCTGCTTTGTCGAAGATTAGATGACACTATGAGGATGGTTTTATATCTGGGATCTCCGTCCTATTCCAAAGATCTATATCTCTGTTCTTGTGCCAGTACCATGCTGTTTTGGTTACTATAGCCTTATATTAAAGATTGAAGTCTGGCAGAGCAATTTTTAATTTTTGCTTAATATTGCTTTGGCTATATGAGAACTTCTCTGGTTCCAGATGAAGTGTAGAATTATTTTTTATAAATCTGTAAAGAATGACGGTGGAATTTTGACAGGGATTACATTAATTCTGTAGATCACTTTAGGTAGAATGGACATTTTAACAATATTGATTCTACCAATCTATGAGCATGGTAGGGATTTCCATCTGTGCACATTGTCTACAATTTCTTTTCTCAGTGTTTTGTAGTTCTCCCTATAAATATCTCTCACCTCCTTTGACAAATATATTCCTAAATATTTAAATTACTTTGATGCTGTTGTGAAAGGTGTTGTGTCTTTGATTTGATTTTTGGCTTGACTGTTATTGGTGTATATGAATGCCACTGATTTGTGTGCATTAATTTTGTATCCTGAGACTTTACTGAATTTGTTTATCAATTCCAGGAGTCTCTTGGCTAAATCCTTGGGATTTTCTAGGTATAATAGCATATCATCAGCAAAGAGTGAGAATTTGACCTCTTCTGCCCACATTTGGACACCGTTATTTCCCTTCTCTTGTCTAATCGCTCTGGCAAGGACTTCCAGCACTATGTTGAATAGAAGTGGAGATAGTGGGCAACCTTGTCTGGTTCCAGTTCTAAGCAGGAATGCTTTCAATTTTTCCCCATTCAAAATGATATTGGCTGTGTTTGTCATATATGGTCTTAATAATTTTAAGGAATGTCCCATCTATGCCTATTTTGCTGAGGTTTTTATCGTAAAAATGTGCTAGATTCTCACCTCTCACAAAAATCAACTCATGTTGGATAACAGACTTAAACCAAAGGCATAAAACCTTAAGAATTTTGGAAGAAAATGTGGGGAAGACTCTTTTAGACATTGGCCTAGGTAAAGAATTTATGAAGAAGACCCCCAAAGCAATCACAGCAGTAATAAAATAAACAAATGGGACCTGATCAAATTAAAAAGCTTCTGCACGGCCAAGGAAACTGTCCTTAGAGCAAATAGAAAACCTACAGAATGGGAGAAAATATTTGTTTTCTAAACATCTGATAAAGGGCTGATAACAAGAATCTATATATCACTTAAGAAAATCAACAAGAAAAAATCAAACAACCCAATCAATAAATGGGCAAAGGACATGAACAGAAAGTTTTCAAAAGAAGACAGACTAATGGCCAGCAAACATATAAAAAAGTGCTGAACATCTCTAATCATTAGGGAAATGCAAATCAAAACTACAATGAGATATCACCTAACTCCAGTGAGAATGGCCTCTATGAAAAAACCTCAAAATAACAAATTCTGGTGTGGATGTGAAGTGATTGGAACACTCTTATACTGCTGGTAGGACTGCAAATTAGTACAACCCCTGTGGAAAGTAATTTGGAGATACCTCAAAGAGCTAAAAATAGAAATACCATTTGATTCAGCAATCTCACTAGTAGGCATCTATCCAAAGGTAAAAAAAAAACATTCTGTAATAAAGACATCTGCACTCAAATGTTTATAGCAACACAATTTACAATAGCAAAGATGTGGAAACAACCCAAATGCCCATCAATACATGAGTAGACTAATAAAATGTGGTATATGAATACCATGGAATACTACTCAACTACCAAAAAAAAAAATGGTTATCTAGCACCTATTATATTATCTTGGATAGAGATTGAGCCCATCCTTTGAAGTAAGGAATCATAAGGATGGAAAAACCTGAACCACATGTACTCACCATCAAACTGGTACTAATTGATCAACACTAAGGTGCTCACATGGTAGTAATACTGGGTGCCAGTCAGGTAGGGGGTGGGGGGCTGGGGGGCAGAGCAGTTGGGGAGTGTAAACCCACAGCTAATGGAGATGGAGGGCATTGTATGGGGGAAGGACATGCTTGTGGCCCTGGCTTGAGTGAGGCAAATGTATTTCATGCAACCAAAATGTTTGTACCCCCAGGATATTAATAATATCCTGAATTAAAAAAAGAGTCCCAAAACAATAAATGTTGGCATGGATACAGAGAGATAGGAACACTTATACACTGCTGGTGGGACTGCAAACTAGTACAACCTCTGTCAAAGGGAATATGGAGATGCCTCAAAGAGCTAAAGGTAGAACTACCATTTGATCCAGCAATCCCATTACTGGGCATCTACCCAAAGGAAAAAAAGACATTCTATAAAAAAGACATCTGCACTAGAATGTTTACAGCAGCACAATTCACAATTGCAAAGATGTGGAAACAACTCAAGTGCCCATCAATATGTGAGTGGATTAATAAAATGCGGTATATGTGTACCACGGAGTACTTCTGAGCCACAAAAGCAATGGTGATCTAGCAGCTCTTGTATTATCCTGGATACAGCTGGAGCCCATTCTACTAAGTGAAGTATAACAAGAATGGAAAAACAACACTACGTATACTTACCATCAAATTGGTATTAACTGTTAACAGTTATGTGCACATATAGTAGTAACATTCACTAGGGGTTGGGCAGGTGGGAAGGGGGAGGAGGGAGGAGGGGATGGGTATATTCACACCTAATGGGTGCAGTGAGCACTGTCTGGGGGATGGACACACTTAAAGCTCTGACTCAGGGTGGGCAAAGGCAATATATGTAACCTAAACATTTGTACCCCCGTAATATGCTGAAATTAAAAAATGTCACTTTAGTTCCTATGTTCTGGCAATAGTTGGCAAGGAAATAGAGTTGGATATACCAGCAGATGCTAAGAAGAAATCTGAGTTTTATATATAGATTGAGAACATAAACTACTGTTATCATCTTCAGACAATGAAGAAGCAGGGATACAATTGTCCTCTAACCTTCAAGTTGTCATTGCATATTAGTCTACATATACTTTTAAAAAATGTTGATATGGACCATCCACAGTTTGACTCTTATGTACCTTTGACTCTCATGTACCTTTCCCAATCAAGATAGCTTGGGCTACCCACCTTACATGGTAAATCTGCTGGAGAGAAAGTTTTTTGCAGGAAATAATAGTTCAATTTTCAGAAAACATGAACCATCTCTTTATTCAGGGCATGGGGAAATATGCCCAGATGTCAAATGTCTGCTCCAATCAATTCAGCTCATTCCACCCGTAATTATTTGCTTGTTATAGGAGATTTCCAACTCCTCCATAATGGCTCATTTGGGCCAGGGTAATATTATTCAGGGATTTGACAACATGTGCAAACTCTTTTTGAATTAATTTTCAAAGTCTTTTGTGACTGGTGTCAATTTGGCAACAGCATTCTTTCATATTCGTAGGCTCAAGGTCTAGAGTTTGGAGGTTGTTAAATTTAAGAATTTCCTCTCCAACAATTTCCTTTTACCTTCTATAAGACAGAGGTACTGTGAGAATCCAAAATATTAGGGTTAAAATAGGGAGAAAGACCTAAGAGTTTGAGATTATGAGGTTGACTTTTTGACTTTGAAAAGAACTTTTAATAGCAACACAATTTGAGAGTAAGACTGGAGCTTAGAATCTGCCTCATTCAAGGCCTCTAAAGGCTTACAGAATGAATAAGAAACTTTTTACATGTAAACATGGCACTTATTATAGAATGTATTATTTATACTACAAAAAAATCACCATATATCTACATTGTACAGAAAAAATAAATTATAGTGGAGACCAAATATTTGCTAATGTTTAAAAATTCCTTTTAAAAATTATTTATAAAAATTGATGTAAAGGAGACAGGAAATAATATTTCACAACTTAATTTTACTCACGGTCACCCTGAAGAACTCATGAAACTCATGGAATGACATGTTCCTCATGCACGTCCATTGCATTGGTTTAAGCATAGTTTAAAGAAAGCTAAAGCACAATTCACAATTGCAAAGATGTGGAAGCAACCCAAGTGCCCATCAATACATGAGTGGATTAATAAAATGTGGTATATGCATACCATGGAGTACTACTCAGCCACAAAAAACAATGCTGATCTAGCAGCTCTTGTATTATCCTGGATAGAGCTGGAGCCCATTGTACTAAGTGAAGTATCACGAGAATGGAAAAACAAGCACCACATGTACTCACCATCAAATCGGTATTAGTCAATCAGCACTTCAGTGTACGTATAGTAGTAACATTCATTGGCTGTTGGGCAGGTGGGAGGGGGGTTGAGAGGATGGGCATATTCACACCTAATAGGTTCAGTGCACATTGTCTGGGGGATGGACACACTTGAAGCTCTGACTTTGGTAAGGCAAAGGCAATATATGTAACCTAAACATTTGTACCCCCTTAATATGCTGAAATAAAAAAAAAAAAAAGAAAGCAAGCAAGCTAAAGCAACATAGTTCTTTTCTAGCCAAAGACTTTGGTTTTGTAGCTAGGGACCTTGGAAAGCTCTGTGACCCAATGTCCCAGGCAGTGTTTTCTCTTTTTATTGGAGCCTGTAACTAATGTTAGAACTTTGTAGAAAAGAGGGAATGGCCAGCAGGATGGTGCTTTAGATGGTATAGTGTCTTTTCTGCATTAGGCAGTTCATATTATTGACAGACTCATTACAGGTACTTTCATAGATACCACTTGTTTTAGTTGGTGATCCACAAATAACTCTTTGAAGATCCTCTCCTTATTTTTTTTAAACCTTGGATTAAGGATAAAAAGTTGTGCATATTTTGTGGTACAATGTATCCAGATGCGTTGCAGGAGTCTATGATCAAAGCCGGGGTTTTAAATTCAACTACCTTTTTGGCTATACCTTTAACTAACTAATTAATTTAGTTCGGTTTGTAATTTTCTGTGTTAACAATACTATAACCAGTGTTACATTGACAGGAAATTATTTCTTAGGTTCCTACTATGAAAGGTAAAAGTAACCACTGTCAATGACAGTTAATCTTATTTGTAGCATTATCACAAATTTTCTTACATTCTTTCGCTTAGGTTATTTTAACACATTTTGGTTAAATGCTTCAGCAGTATATATGAAGACAAATGAGAATTTGTTCAGGGGACTGCCCTTTAACATAAGAGACTTCTTTTATTTAAAAGACAGTTTTTAACAAAATATTTAATTGGTGGTGGTGATCACAGGAAGATCATTTTCTATTATGTTGATGTTATCTAAGCAAACACACACAATTGTTTTTGCCAAAATGTTTGTCTATAATATTGTAGATTTTATTGTAATGTCTTATTAGTTTTTCATTTTCTTGGACATAATTAGATTGAAGGCCAAACATAGCTCCATAAAATTAGATTTTATTATCTTCATGTTTGTTAAGTCAAAATTCCTTCTGTTAGTATTGCTTAAAAACAATTAGGTTTTTGAGGTTTAAATTCCTTTCTTTAATAGAAATGTCTATGGAGTTTATATTTTTCCAAATAAAAGATACAGCAATGGTGATGATTCACATTAAAAATATCCAAATTAATTAAAGAT
This sequence comes from Indri indri, assembly GCA_004363605.1. Taxonomy (NCBI): domain Eukaryota; kingdom Metazoa; phylum Chordata; class Mammalia; order Primates; family Indriidae; genus Indri; species Indri indri. The sequence continues at coordinate 1,919 of RJWJ010014244.1, read as the reverse complement.
TTTTCCAAAAATGCCTAATAACTTTAATAGTATTACCTATATTTTAGTTGAAAATCTGAAATTTACAGATAAAATACTTGTCACATGAAATACATGAGAAAGGTCCTGGTTTCCAGATATATAGATATTGCTAAACTTTTAAGAGATAAAAAGCCTGGTTTTTACCTCTTATTTCCTTATGGGTTTGATTTCCTGATTTCTCACCATCATCTTGGTTGAAATAAATATACTCAAAACAAATCTGGGTTAGCGTCAATCTTGATTTCTTAGATATGATTGCATGTATAGAGAAATGGTACACTCACATGCTAGAACTATATCATGCAATTTTTTTTTTTTTTTTGAGACAGAGTCTCACTCTGTTGCCCAGGCTAGAGCGCCATGGTGTCAGCCCAGCTCACAGCAACCTCAAACTCCTAGGCTCAAGAGATCCTTCTGCCTCAGCCTCCCAAGTAGCTGGGACTACAGGCATGCACCACTGTGCCCAGCTACTTTTTTCTATATATTTTTAGTTGTCCGGCTAATTTCTCTCTATTTTTAGTAGAGATGCGGTCTCGCTCTTGCTCAGACTGGTCTCGAACTCCTGACCTTGAACGATCCTCCCGTCTCGGCCTCCCAGAATGCTAGGATTACAGGTGTGAGCCATTGCACCTGGCTCCATTTAATTTTTTAATATTTAAAAAATATTTACTTAATCAAATTTTTATGCACTTATTATGGGCTAGGTACTGCCTAGGTGCTAGAGATACAGATAAATAAAATAAGTATTCTGATTTTGAGGAAGTCACAGTCTGGGATAGACATGTAAAATACTAGTTGCAATACCCAGCATAAGGGCTGTAATAGAAAAATAAAATTATCTTTTTTGTCATCAAATAATTGAATATTGATAATTTTATATGAACCAGCCAAATACAAAATGATAGAAGAACACAGAAGAGGATGAGAAAAATTTGATCGTGGACATTGAAAAAAGTTTCATAGAGAAGATGTTATTTAGGCAATTACCTAAATGATATTCCTCCACCCTCCCCTTTTTTCAATGAAGATCATTCCATTCTTATTGCAATACCACTCTACTTTATTAACTGTAGCTTTATAATATGTTTTACTTGTTTACCTGCTAAGAAAAATTCCTTTCATCACTTTTGTTTTTAAAACGAAAGATTCATAGTTAGCCTTGTTTATTATTCATTCAGAATTTTAGAATCATTTTGCCAGGTTTTGCTTGTCTCCACCTCTCAAAAAAATCTTATTGAGGTTTTATTTGGAATAATAGATTGTACCTTAAAATTATAAAAGCCATGTATGACAAACCCACAGCCAACCTAATACTGAATGGGGAAAAGTTGAAAATATTCCCCCTAAGAACTGGAACAAGACAAGGGTAACCTCCATCACCATATATATTCAAAAAATACTGGAAGTCCCAGTGAAAGCAATCAGGCAAGAGAAAGAAATGAAGGGACAGGAAATCCAGATTGGGAGATAGAAGGCCAAGCTATCACTTTCCACTGATGATATGATCTTGTATCTAGAAATTCCAAAGACTCCACTAAAAGACTCCTAGAATTGATAAATAAATTCAGCAAAATCTCAGGTTACAAAATCAATGCACACAAATCAGTAGCACTTCTATATACTAATAACAGTCCAGCTGAGAGTCAAATCAAAAACTCAATGTCATTCACAATAGCTACAAAGAAAATAAAATGCTTAGGAATATAACTAACAAAGAAGGTGAAAGATCTCTACAAGAACTATGAAACACTGAGGAAATAAATTGCAGATGACACAAACAAATAGACATCCCATGCTCAAGGACTGGTAGAATCAACATTGTTAAAATGTCCACACTGCCCAAAGTGATTTACAGATTCAACACAATCACCATCAAAATACCAGTGTCATATTTCACA
>RJWJ010014243.1:0-38205 GCA_004363605.1 Indri indri | reverse complement strand
TCCGTGCGGTTGGGATCTTGGGCAAGTTAAATTACTTATGAGTGTGTGTAAAGTTCAAGGATGGTCCCAGAGCCAGGGGAGCTCTGCTGTTAGGTCCATCTCCCACCTCCTGGTCCCCCGCTCCTCGCCCCCCACCGCTGCACAGGCTATTCCTCTATCTGAACTGCTCACCTGATGTCCATTGTCTTCCTGGAGAACGCCAACTGGGTCTTTCAGGATGCCACTCAAATGTCCCTCCTCCTCTGTGCCTCTGTGGCCTCTTAATTTGTATTTCTGATTGCTGTCAGAATCTGATTCCATGTGTGTGTCTGCCAGCAACCTGAGAAGTTTCTGGAAGGTAGGATGGAACTGAGTTCTATTCCTCATCTTTGCACCTCGCACACCTACAGTTGGCACTTGGTGCATCGTAGGTGCTCATTACATGCCTGTTGAGTTAGTTACGGAGACAGCAACAGTTGCTTCAATGGTGCCGCATATGACAACCAGAAGCCTAGATTCCTCACCATCTTGGCCATTTTTCTTTGGATTTGACAAATGTCAGCTTGGTGTTGGAGTCAATAGTCAGGAGGTGTTCTGACTTGTGCTGAGGAGAGTGGGACTCTGAGCTCCCACCTTCTCTATATTGTGTCTTTATTCCAGTTCACCTGGGATCATGGATGTAGATCTCTCAGCTGCCACAGGGTGAGCACTGTAGGGGCGGAAAGATGTGATCCCTTTCCTCATCCATCATAAGAGTCATGGCCAACACTCCTGTAACAAAAGACAGGTTAGCAAAAGAAAGGTATACCAAATTTATTTAATCAAAGTTTTATGTGGCATGGGAGCCTTCAGGAACGAAGACTCCAAGACCCAGGGAAAACTGTTTGTTTTTATGCTTAGGTTCTATGAAGCATGGACAGGTGTGCAGACAGGTGATTGGACAAAAGGGTATTAACTAATGGTAATGGACTGAGTGGGGAAACCCAGCGACGCTGACTATTCATGTTCTTCTCAGCCTCTCTGATGTGTCGTTCCTTCCTCCCAAGTATAGGGCTGGACCCTCATTCCAGAGGGTCTTAGGACCTACTATCAGACAAGGTAGGGCAGAGAATTTTTTTATACGCAACTCCTAGACAGAAAGGTGGGGGAAGTTTAGAGTAATATTTCTAGGTTTTTGGCTTGCTTTGGAGAAAGTGGGTTCTAGTTTCTATGACCCATCTCGGGGAAGAGGAAGTCTGGTTTCTATGACTAGTTTCAGGTGAGAAGAGGAGTGAGAAATGGGAAGGAAGGAGAAGGTCAAAGAGATCTGAGTTCCGAGGCTGTTTCTGAGGCCTTCCAACATCGTTTAGTTCAAAGCACTCAGCCTGCCAAAGTGCCCCACTTTGTGGTGTCATTTTCTGAACCCCAGTAGCACCACTGCCTTCAGCTTGTGTTCAGGAATCACAGCCCTCTGGACTCCCACCCGGCATCTGCCATTCTCCTCTTCTCATGCTCTGGCTGGTCTGGTGACATCTCCTCTCACTGCTGGCAATCTCTGTGCCATTTCGACCCTGTGACGTTAGCTTCACAGGTGGACTAGTCATGCCAGGCGCACTCACCAGGGTGTTGGCTTCTTTCCATTACCTCAAATGGGGCTGTCCCCTTCGCTTTGCACCAGTTGTAGAAACCCAGTGCTGATCTGGGTTTCCAATGATGTAATCTGAGTGCTAGTAGAGAGCACCCTTTACTCAAGTTGTCCTTTACTGAAGATGTCCTTCATACCACATTTCCCAAGTCTCCCATGTCAGTTTCTGGGGGAAAAATGGATCCAGAGAAAGTAGTCAGTAGCAATTTTCCTCATTACACAAAAATCACCTCCTGCCCCTTTGTCCTTGAATCAAGCCCACGTTGCTCCACATTCATAGACCTGAGAGTTAGTTCTTTCTCTGGATACATCTTGGCTCCTCCTGCCTGTCTAGCAGTGTTCCAGGCTTGCTCAGACATCCTGGATCACAGGGAAACCCCGTCCTGACTCTCCACCTGTGGATCCACTGCGCTGGTTTCGTTCCCATGTCCTTGCCTCCCCACTGTCCCCTCCACGCCTCACCCAGTAGCACTGCACTGTCTGAGAGGGCTCCGGGAGGCTTGGACACTGCAAGAGAGCACCTGATTCACGGTGTGATTCACACAGCCAGGCATTCTGCTTGCTGAGCACTGTAGGCCCCAGGAGGGCTGCTCCGGACATGGCTCAGAAACAGCCCAGAAGCACTGAAGTTACTAGAACGGAACAGTCTGGGTCATGAGGAAAGTTATCAGTGCTGATACCAAGGCCAACAATAACTTAACTATGTTTAACACATTAACTGCCATGTAAGCTGCATTTAACTCATGCTGGTTTTGAGCCCAGTGCCTTGTGAAGCCTATGCAGACTCAATTCTCCGAAACAAGTTCAATAAGTATGTCATGGCCGGGCATGGTGGCTCACACCTGTAATCCTAGCACTCTGGGAGGCCGAGGCGGGTGGATTGTTTGAACTCAGGAGTTCGAGACCAGCCTGAGCAAGAGCGAGACCCCGTCTCTACTAAAAATAGAGAGAAATTAGCTGGACAACTAAAAATATATATAGAAAAAATTAGCCGGGCATGGTGGCTCATGCCTGTAGTCCCAGCTACTCGGGAGGCTGAGGCAGGAGGATTGCTTGAGCCCAGGAGTTGGAGGTTGCTGTGAAATAGGCAGATGCCACGGCACTGCAGCCCAGGCAACAGAGTGAGACTCTGTCTCAGGGAAAAAAAAAATATGTCGTGAGTCATGTCTAAATCAATTGTCGTGCAGTGTAAAAATTGATTCTAGCACATGTGAGTTGCATATAACTCACGCATAGAAAACAATAAAAAATAACACATCTTTCATTAACACATCGACTGCCATTGAGTTGTATTTAACTGAGAATAGTTTTGACCCTGGGGTCTCGTGGAGCAAAATCCTGCAGTTGGTTCATGAAAATCTTACTTGTTGATATTCTTTTTGTTACAATTAATATTGACAATTTAATTCTAAAAAACATGGATTGCATGGATAACTTACGCACAGAAAACAATAAAAAATAATAAATTAGAGAGGATCGTTCTGTTTTAATAAAACACTGTAGCCCCAGGGAAAAATTGTTTTCTTTCTAGAGTGACAGTCAATGTGTTAAATCTACTTGCACAGTTGCTCTTGATGCTGTGCGGCATCAGCTGCCACAGGCTGTATCTAGCATTTAGTAATAGCAGAAGGCTGCAGGGAGAGGATTTCCTTCCTAAGCATCACTAGATGTGCAGTACTCCTGGTTGGGGTCAGGAGTCACTCGGGAACAGAAGTAGAATGGGGCCTGTAGCCCAGCACACCAGCAGGGCCAGGACCTGGTGAGTCAGGTGACACACCCGTGGTGCAGTATTGAAGGGACACTCCTCTCGGCGTCCTGCCAGGGAAGGGTTGGTGCCCTAGACTGAGGACTTGTCTCGTCTCACCCCTGGCCCTGCACCCTGTAAATCTATCAGTGAGGAGCTGAGGACAGAGGGAAGGAATCAGGCAGGACAGAATGCGCTTCCCAGCGACTTTGCATCTTCTCATCCTGCAGTTTGGTCGTCTCAGGGGTCTGTCAGTGGTCCCCCTGGAGGAAAGTCTTCCTCTGCCTTTAGCTGGGGTGAGCAGAAGCCACACATCTGAGCTGAGAGAAAACCAGATTCAAGGTGCTTTCAACAGTTCTGTGAGTGTGGAGTTGATGGGAAGTGAAGCAACCAACATATGAGCTGCGACCTTTAGTTAATGAAAATCTGACCCAAGTAACTATAGCGCATGACTGTTTGAATCTTCGTTATATCGAATGAGCATATCGTAACAGACATTTGTCCTAGAGAAGCTCAAGGCAACACTAATGCATTTTTCTTTTCTTTTTTTCATTTTTAGATCACAGTAATATAGTTCCAGTTGTTCTTGGACCAAAGCTTACCCACGTTGAAGTGGAATTAGGTATATTTTGACATACATATATTCCGCATTTATGAATGGGGGCATAATTCAGTCTTCTGAGGGTAACTATGATTCATTATTGAAGGACAGCGGGTGCACAACACATTGCATATTTAGTGAAGAACATTACGAAACTAAAACAAAAGCATGTCATTGTTTGAATGTTGCCACCTTTAAACTGATTAAAAGGAAGAGTCTGTTCGAGAGGCAGTGGAACTGCCTGTGGTTTGTAAACTAGGGCTTTTGTCGCCCTGCGTGTGGCTTTTCTCTATTGTCATTTCTAAATATGGATATTCAGTGAGAACACACTGGGGAGATGATTCTATATTTTGTGGTTTGAATATTTGATTAATTGATTCACTTTGAATCAATGGACTGAATTGACTGTACATTTAGGATTTGTCTAGGTAGGCCTTATGAATCAGTATGTCCGATGGAATGATTTCTTCCGCAAGGGAAAGGAAGAATTTCGTGTGCTCAGTATGCTAAACCACATCTTGTGCTAGGTGTTTGAAATATATTACTGAATTAAGTCCTCTAAGCAACTCTTGTTTATCCCCATTTTATGAATTGAATAACTGAAGCATAGAAAGGCTAAGTAATTTGTCTAAAGTTAAATAATTGAACAGTGGAAGAGCTGGGTTTCAAGGCTGTGTTGATTGCTTCTAAAGTCCACACTCTACAACCACAGCTGGAGTCACAGTTGTTTCTGTGACCGCATATGCCCAGGGCAGCTTGGGTACGATGCCATTTGCACTTGTGGTTTGCCTGCTGCATATTTTTATTGATTTTTGCTTTTATGTTTATTATTTCTTTTCTTCTACTCATTGGGGTTTAATTGGCACTTTTTTGTATAGTTTCTTGACATGGAATGTTAGAGAATTAATTTAATTATCCACTCTTGGAGTATGTGCATTTCAAGTTCTAAATTTCCCTCTGAGCACTACTTTAGCTGTTTTCAGTAAGTCTTGGCATGCCATATTTTCACACTATTCAGTTCAAATCATTTTTTTAAATTTCCCTTGTGATTTCTTGTTTCACCTATGGATTACTCGTGTTTCTTATATTCCAAATATGTGAGGATTTCCTAGCTATTTTCTGTTATTAGTGTCCAGTTTAGTTTCATTATGGTCCAAGATTATACACTCTGTCATTTCAACATTTTGAAATTTGTAGCGACTTGCTTAAGGCCCAGAATATGGCATATCTTGATGAATATTCCAAGTGCATTTGAAATGCAGGTATATTCTGTAGGTTTTGGTTTTATCATTCTTTAAATGTCAATTAGGTAAAGTTGGTTAATGGTATTGTCCAAATCATTTATATCCCTAGTAATCTTCTGTTTGCTTGCTCTGCCTGTTGCTGAGAGAAATATGTCAATTATCTCCAACTAGGATGGTCAATCTGTCTGTATCTCCTTCAGGTCTGTCAATATTTGCTTTGCGTATGTTGAGGCTATCTTACGTGCTCATACACATTTCTGCCTGTTGAATTGACACTTTTATCATTATGAGATGTCTCTTTGTCTATCATAATACTTCCTTTCTCAATGCCTATACTCTCTAATATGAAATAGTCACACCGCTTTTCTTTTGTTCGGGATTGGCAGGTTTTTCTTTCTTTACATCTTTTTACTCTTAACATTTCTTTGTCTTTATACCTAAAGTGTGTCTCACATAAACTGCACGTAGTTAGATCTTTTTTGAAATGCAGCCAGTATAGTATTTAGTCCCTCTATAGTTAATAAATTACTGATATAGTTGGTTATATCATATATACATGACATACAAAATAATATTCATTTGACTTTTTTTAGTATACTTCGTGGACTTTAAAATGTCCACTTTTTCATCCACTTATTCATCATTTCCTCTATTTTCTTTCACATAGTTACTCGAAGTCTTTCTCTGCTAAGTCCAGCATGAGGATCATCTACTTTTTTCTATTGATTATTGTTCACATTTTCTGCCTCTTTGCATGTTTGTTAATTTTTTTACTGTTGCTGATCTTTGTGTATCAAACAACCAAAGAGAATGATGTTTGTATTCTATTTTTCCTATGAGTGTTTGCTCTTCTGTCAGGCACGTAATGTGAGGGGTTGAGCATCTCAGTTCACTCAGAATTGAGCTGGAGTAGCGAGGATGCAGGTCTGTGACAGCTAACCTGCCTCTCATATTCGATAGCTGGGGCAGGAGGAGGGGATGGGTACTGTAGTCACCTATTTGTCGCAGGCCTTTTCCTCCTGGGACTTGCTCTCCCAAGCACCATAGACGGTGGATGATGCCATCCAGCCTTTGCGGCCTCCCACGCTGCTCAAGCCTTTAGCAATGATCCCTCGAGCCTGTGCACATGCTGGGAGCTTCCTGGATTCTCTTGTCTCTGAGACTCTTGTTTATTTCAAACCAAAGCAAATTCCTCCATAGAATTAAATGGCTGGCTATTTCAGCTCATGCTGGAAAGGATGTTTCCTGACTACACTTTTAGTTCAACTCTTTCTCTTTATTTTCCTTGCACTTTGATGTCTTTAATGTCTAGTTAATTTAATTTAATTTTTTTGGTGATTTATCCATTTTGTTTATCTAGAAATTGCAGTGAGTGTGTACAACTGAAACTACCTACTCAATTGTATACCAAAAAGAAAGTTCACTGGTCACTCTAAGTTTTAATACTTGATTTAAAAATAAACATTTAAAGAGAAGCCAATTCACATTTTACTGATGACTTGTAATTACTACCTAATTCTTCTGTTTTACAATTTTTTTAAATTTAAAAACAAGGCATATCTATTTTCTTTCTGGGAGGTGACACTACATTTTGTGTTAGGTTAACATACACTGATTATATTAACTTGAAACTTTTGGAAAATCTGAGTTCCTAAAATCCAAACTTTGATTGTCAACTTTTACCTAGGAAAAGATGTACAGCTCAACTGCTCTGCTTTGCTGAATGAAAATGATGTGGTTTATTGGATCTTCGAGAGAGAAAATGGACCAGATCCTAATGTACATGAAGAGAAAGAAAATAGAAACTGGTATGTATATGTGATACCTGACATATATCATGTGTATGTGATGTAAGAATTATATCGTATATACATGGTATAAAAACAGTGGATTTCTGAGTGGCTGATGTGGTGGTTGGGATCAGTTTAAATTATAATTATAATTTTCATATTTTATAATTATAATTGTCATACCTTAGGTTGATGGATTATGCAGAAATTTATTGCCAAGATCTGAGTTAGAAAAAGAATGTCCATGAGAAGGTCAATGAGGGTACTTAGCATCACCTTACAAAAGCAGCTTTTGGGCCTGGTGTGTGTGCCTGTGGTCCCAGGTACTCAGGAGGCTAAGGTGGGAGGATCACTTAAGCCCAGGAGTTTGAGTCTACCCTGGGCAACATAGAGAGACCCACTCTTTAAAAAAAAATTAAAATAAATAAGTAGATTAAAGGTAGCTTTCGATCAGTCAGGATCTGGTGGTGATGGAGATTTTTACCTAGCTTCTTACATAAGAGCAATTACCTGGGCCATGGTTTTTGGATTTTGAAAAATGTAAGCGCATTACTTTTACTAATGTGCCATAAAAGTTCCAAATGACATGCATATTGATCCTTAAATAACGTACATTCTTCCAACAAGGAATGGCCAGATTTATTAAAACAAAACATACTCTGAATACGGTCATTTAAACTTTTCTGAATGGCTTTAGGTCATACTGTGATTATTAATTATTATACTGATACACTACTCAGGGTCTATTCGGTGATGATCCTAAAGTGTCGATCATATTAGCTGCCCTTATTATTTTTTTTTCCCTGCTTTTTACACTTGTTTTTGGTATATTCTTTGTCATTATGTTGGCAGCTCTCAATTCTTGCTAACACTTGTCTGTAAGCTCTTTACACAGCAAGGTCTGGCTGCTTGCCCAAAAGCAGGCACATGGCTGGTGCCCAATAAATGTCGAGTTTGGCTGAATGGTGTGGCTGTCCGGCCAGCAAATCCTCTCCTCAGCCACAGACCTCCATTGGAGGTTGACATTCCTTCCAGCTAATGGTCTCTTTCTAATCTTCAGAGGAATAGAAGACCAACTCATCAAACCTCTCAGAAATGAGCATACACTGTGAGAGCAGGGAGGTCTTTCTTTATGGTTGGATTCATACCACACACTTTTTATGTCATCTGTTTTGACTTCTCAGTGGCCTTTTGTGTCTTCTGGTTTTCATTGGTTTTAGATGGTTGCTATTTTCAGATGGGTGACTTCTGTACAGAATGGTTGTAAAATGTACTACTTAGCTGGAGACTACAGTAAGGTCCATGTCCCAGGCACAGGAGACACTTGTTGCTAGGCATTCAGGCATGTGGGGGCCACGCCTGGCTGCACTGACGTGCAGGCCCTCCGAGCCTGTCACTGGCAGGGGAAGTAGACGTCATGAGTGTTTGCTTCACACAACCACAAGACAGCCTGAATCCTTTGAGGAAGAGGAAGAGAGTTTACTGCCAGTAGTTGTCGCAAGGCATTAACTGGTATTTCTCCTGTGCTTGGGGGTGTCTGAGAATAGTGTTTTTTTTATTTTTATTTTTTTAAAGATTTAACAAAATAAAAATAATCTCTGGAATTGAATGGGCAAACTTGATATGAATCTGTATCTATGCTAAACAACTTACAGCCTTGTCACAATTAGTGGAGACCTTTCTGTGGGAAGAACAAGCAGTTAGGAGGGGAGAAAGTAATTGAGACAGAGAATATTTTCTTGTGTTTTCAACTTAGCATCCTTTCTTCTCGCATTTTAGTTCTAGGTAGTGACAATGCTATCCCCAGATTGCCTCCGGAGGGCTGTTTCCACCAGTCCTGGTGCTCCGCAAAGGAGCAGGAGGATTATTGTGGTCTACCTTTAAAAGCATCCACCAGATACAGCCTCTTGGCATATTATTTAACAACAACAACAACAATGCAAGAAAGTACCCACCAGAAAGGGAATGTACAACATAGTCAACAGGGTAGCTGCCTTTGGGTATTTTAAACATATGAATTCCCCTCTCATAGGTAATTTTGCTGATGAACAAAGCCTATTGCTAAATTATTTTACTTTCTTATAGGACTTCAGAAGGCAAATTGTATTCTTCAAAAATATTGAGAATTGAGAATATTAGTGAAAATAATCTCAATTTTTTATATAATTGCACTGTGACTGGCAATGGAGGCACAGACACCAAAAGCTTCATCCTGGTGAAAAAAGGTTTGAAGGGTTTTTTTTGGAAGTTTGTGGAAACTTAGCATATTGCTGCTGAGGGACCCATGGAAGATCATCACTTCCTCATGTTCCACACCAGAACCCAGCTCCTTAGAGGTGACATGATTCATCTTATGTCACAGGCTTTCAGTGGCGGGACTGGTGCTCAGTCCCTGCTGGGAATCTCTGTGTCGCGATTCCAAGCAGAGAATGAAAACATAAAGGTTGTTCTTGCAGTGATTTTCCAATCCCATGTAGAAATCAGGGGGCCAGAGCAGGCAGGTGGGTGAAGCTTAGGGACATGAACTTTGGGGACTGAGGCTGTGGGGAGGCAATCAGGGCAACCTCCGTATACCCAGTGCTTCCACCCAGAGCATCTGGAGGGAAATTTGCTGATCAGTGTAGGGTGAGCTTGCACTGTGGGTTCTTAAAGTTTTTCAGTGCCCACCTGATAGAGTCACCCACTTCCAACTTCTAAGAAAATTGCACAGCCCAGGGCCAGTGGCTCAGTAGCTATTCAGAAATGGCTGAGACACAGAGAGAAGAATGAGAGAGAGACAGAGAGAGATACACACAGTGACAGAGAGGAACTGAGACACAGAGATAGAGAGGCAGAGACACAGAAATACCAAGACAGAGAAATGAGAGAGAAACAAAGAGACAGAGAGAGACACACAGACACACACAAACGCACACAGAGAGCCTCATATACACGCACACAGATGACTGTGCCTTGGCTTTGGTGAGAAATGGAAGGAGTGGGGCAGAGAGAGCCTAATGCCAGAGGCCACTCTTGATAGTTCTGCTGTCCTGGTGCCCTCTGGCAGCTCACCTAGTACATGCAGAGCCATCGCTCCACCGTGTGCAATAATGATAACCAACACTCAGTACAGGCTTTGTGCTAGTCTCTTCCCATGATTTCATCTTAGTAACAAGCTTTTGTAAGTGAAGAAACTCGCCCAGAGTCGCAGCAGGTAAAGGTATTGACATTCAGACCTAATTAGGGTCTGTGATCTTAACTTCTACAGGAATTGTCACAGATGTCCCCCAAACCCTGTGTGAATGCCTATGCTATTGTCTATGCTCTTGTGAGGGTGAGGCTTTCAAATTTGTTATTTTTGTTGGAACACTGCCTTGCCTGAGTTTCTTGGTGACTGGTTGCCAACAGCCACCTCTGCCCTCTTAGAGAAGTGCAGGACTGTCCTATCCCTGCCCTAGAAGGTTCTGCCCTTGTCATTTCTCCTGCTGTGCTCACAAATGTAGGCTGGGGAACAGGGTCTCACAACCCACCAACACCCCTGGAGGAATTGGGTGCCAGTGTGCACATGTGTGTTTGTGTATATGTGTGGCATAGTCATGACTATGTAGACCTTTCAAAGACACCGGAACCCCAGGGCCTGGGTCTATTCAGGGTTCACTTATTAAACAACCTTAGTTGCTTACTTGCATCCTAATTTTACTGGAAAGATAATCGCTAAAAATTGTCCTATTTAAGATGCCAAAAGTTTTAAGAAGGTTTCCCTCTTTGACCTAGATATCCTCCCACCATTGGAATCTATTCTAAGAAAATAATCAGAAATACAGATAAATGTATATGCATTTGTTCATTGCGATTTTATGTATACTTAAGAAAAATTGCAATCAATAAAAATATTGGGATACGAATTATAATTTTAATGACCTACTGACATGCTCATACTATAGTATTCAGAAATAAAGAGTGACTGCCATGTGATCTCAATTAAGTGTAAACATTCAGGGACAAAAGGGAAACCCAGAAGGAAATATACTTTCATGTTCACATGGCCATCACCGTACTGTGGGATGGTTGTTAAAAATTACTTTATTTTTTATATTCCTCTGTATTATATTGTCCATAATGAGAGTAAACTGAATCAATCTGGGAAATGCAATTTTAAGGGCACTTAATTATAAAAGGGCACTTTTATACATAAAATTTGCTACAATTCTGAGAGCTGTATGCTAGGCACTATGCTAACTACTTTATGTGTAATATCTCATTTAATCTTTCTCAAAGCAGCAACCCTGTAAGCAAAGCAGGAACTATGATTATCTTCATTTTACAGATGATGACACTGAGGTTTAGGGGCATCCATGACTTTTTCTAGGATACAAAATAATCGATGCAGCCGGGCTCCAAACCCGCACAAGCTCAGTCCAGAGTTCTCTCTCTCTCAAAACAATGCATCTCTACTTATGTTCTCAATCCACTAGCTGAGACTTAGGTTTGAGTCCCTCTGTATTTCAGCCTAGTATCTTATCGCCCCAGAAACCTGATTTCCACAGGTACAGACAGAACACATTATTGTACAATGTTTTCAGTTTAGGTCTCTAAATATCCTTGTGTACATTTTTATTCTTTAAAAATTTGAGTAGAAAGATCATTACTCCAGACCAAAGGCAGGGAAGTGGAGTAACTCAGTGGAACATGTCAGCACTTGGGTGGACAACTGGATTAGTGTTAAAGTCAAAACTGACAACCACAGTGTGATGACGGAGGACACGGCTAACATTTCGCTGATTATTTTTTTTTTTTCCTTTTTTCTATTTAGCAGACATGGCTGATATTCCAGGCCACGTCTTCACAAGAGGAATGATCATAGCCGCTTTGATCCTGGTGGCAGTAGTGTGCCTAGTGGTTGTGGGTGTCATTTATAGAGTGGACTTGGTTTTATTTTATAGACATTTCATGGGAAGAGATGAAACATTAACAGGTAACAATTATCGTAATGCTGGGATTTCTTATCTTATGCTCTCATTAAAAAACCAAATAAGGAACCATTAATCTTCATCATACTTTGATTATATTGTTGACTTAATCTGTAGGAGAAGTTTTCCATGGGGAAAAATTGTTCTGCATACACCATCCATTATGAATGTTGTTTGTGCCGCCTTTTCTCGTGCTTTTGTATGTGGTGCCAAAAATTGTTTTCCGGTGGTTTCATGTATGTATGTCATATCCTCCTGAATGCCCTGTGAACCCAGGAACTGTATATCTGGATGCCACTGTATACACCCCACCTGGGTACCTTGTGTAGGGCATACACTCAATAAAGTTGAATTAAGTGAATTGAGTTGTATCATGGCTCATCATTTTAACTCGGCAAAGGAGACTGCATAATGTACCTGTAAGAACCCTGAGACAGACGCCAAATGACCCAGGTTCTAGTCTCCTAGATCTGCTGGCTTTTATCTACTACCATGTCTACCTGGTGATGCTATGCCTCAGTTTCCCTACACTAAAAAGTGATTAGAAGTCCTCAAGTTTCGAGGTGATTACTGAATTTAGGGAAAATCAATCTAATCCATTGCACTTGCCTTTGTTTTTGTATGTCTGTGTTTGTGTGTATGCTTGTAGGAAAAAACCTTCAAAACCCAAAATGTCTAAGAACCTATACAGTAGGAAGATCCCGTCCCAGCTTGGTTCATGTCTGTGATTCGCATTCTCCCCCATCACTGATAGCGTATCTGACTATAAATATACTTACTCCGCTCCTCCTTTTTGAAAAACAAATCTTGGCTTATTATGCACACTCTTTTCAACTTTTCTTTGCTATACCCTAGATACAGTTCCATGCTACTTTAGAAAGAAGTCCCTCAGTTTTTAGTGTTGCACAGTATTTTGTTTGTGTGGAAATACCACTGTTTATTTAGTCTCCTTTTGATGGACATTCAGGTGTTCTCAAACTTTTGTTATTACAAAAATGCTGTGATGGATAGCTTTATACAGTCATTATTTCATGCGTGTGCGTTATATCTGAAGGAAAAATTCACCCAAGTGGAATTTCTGGAAATACCAAGGGCAGATGCAGCTGTTATTTTGATAGATACTGCCAGTTTGCCTTCTCCTACTGCTATATTACCTACCACCTTCAAAGGAGGAGAGTAAATATTTTCCTACAGCCTTACCCACAACCTTCCAGATTTTTGCCAATTTGGTAGGTAAAATGTTATATGTCAAAGTGCTTTTAATTTGCATTTCACTTACTATACAAGAGCATGAGCAACTTTTCATTTGTTTAAGACTCATTTGCATGTTCCTTCTCAATGTATCCATTCGTATCCGTTGTCTATTCTCCCGTTGGGCTGATGGCTTTTTTTTTTTTTGGCCTATTTATTTCAAGGAGCTATTTACATTTTAGGAGGTTAGCCTATAATATAAAATGCAAATATTCCCAGATCGTATTTGTCTTTTGACTTTGGTTATAGTAGTGTGCTATGCAGAAGCCTTTTTTAAAATGTACTGAAATGTCTTTTCTTTTGTAGTCATAAGGACAAAGACTTCCTAACCTTGATTTGTAAAGAAATTCTTGTACTAGTTCCTTTGAGATTTTTAGAGATTTTTCACATTTACAACTGATAACTTAACAATATGAAATTAGCAAAGTTAATAAATTGAGCTTTGAGCCTGCATGTGTGTGCGATTTTGCTATGGAGACAGATGTTGCAACAACAGTGATGTCTGTGTTTGATATTCTCTGAATGGTGTCTGCTTGCATAGACCAGTATTTGTCTTCAAATGGACATCGACTGATTTCTTTCTTTTTGATTTTCAACTAAGATTTCTTTTTTTTCTCTTGAGCTGTGTTTGACCTGATTTACAACTGATTTTTTTTTTTAATTTGCGCTCCTTAACTCTCAATATGGTAGTACACAGAGACATTTAGAGATGTGCTCTAAATCATTTCTACTCAAAGTGTGGTCCATAAACAGATAAAGTCTATGAAAAGGGCAGAAATGGAGACATAAGTACAAAAATACAAACTTTTATAGCAACTTAACACTGCTGCAGTATCTGAGAGTATGTTTAGTATTGGTTTATGAAGGACTGGAAATGAAACTAATGAATTAAAAAAAGCAAATTTAAATTAAAACATGGTCATTCACTACACAGAGTTTGAGAAGCATTGGTCTACCTGACTTCTTGTAATCCCACATATTCATTCAAATGATGGTTTCCTTTATACAAAACCAACCAACCAAACAAAAAATTACCACTAGCTTTCAAATTCCTTATCTTGAGCCCTTTCCTCTGTCAATTCTCAAAGCCGCTAACCTTTTTGTTACCTGGATTTAAAATAAAATTGTGACATAAAGTAGCAGATTTGTATTTAAAAAAGAGAATTGCTTAAAATAAGAAATTTGAAAGCAATTAATAGTTGAAAAATTAATTTTTCATGGCTAAGAGCAAAGCCGTATCATATATAATATAAACGCATATTTTACGGAATTGTCTTCCAGGTTTGTTGCAATCTGTTACATCCTAATTATAAGACAAAAAGTGTGTCTTTTTTAAAAAGTGTGCTGATTTAGTTGTCTTACATCTTGGTGCCTGTTTTCATCGCTGACGAAATGACAATGCCAGTGGAAACACTAGCCCTTACTTAACCAGCAAATAGCTATATTTCACAGTAATTTAAAAGTATTCTGGGGGGCGTATTTTCTGATTTAACTAATAACTGGTTTTATTTTTACCAACTTTTTCTACCTTTGATATTTATGTAATTCTGCGATTTTACCAAAATTTCTTATTTTTCATCTGCATGCAAATCTGCAAAGCAATTGCTTTCAATCAATAATACGTTCTGACTGGAACTGCTGAATCACAATGCTGTAGGTATCAATAGAACCCAAGAAGCTTGTGCCAGAAAGGGAAAGTGTCGTTTGGTTATCCTGACCACTGTTGAGGATGTTGGGTTGGGCTGTTAAGCACAAATGATGGGGCACCACAAAGGACATGGACCTAGAATGGTTTTATCCTATTACATGACAATAAAGAATCCAATAATATTACCCTTTAACTCAGTAGTGATTTCATTAATCCCAATAAATACCCAAGCATCAATCTAACTCTTCTGCCATCTAACCAGTTGTCATGGGATAAAGACAGACCATGCCCCTACCACTTCCTTTCTCCCTCTACCAATTCCAGTCAGCATCAGTTGTATTTTCTAGCACCCAACTCAAAATTTTCTTCGTTTAGAAAGCACGTCCATGGGGATGACTCCTTCTTCCCTGGCCAGGTTATTTTGTTTGTTTCATTTGTGTTACCCTGTTTTCCTTCTGCAAATGTGTCGTTTGTAACTTTTCTCAAGTTGGTGCATGTGTCTGCTTTGCCTTTTTCAAATACATTGGATGATGCTAAAAGAGAGCATTGTATAATTTTTTAGTTACCTAGTTAGGAGAATGGTTTTTGTTATTTAAGTAACTCGTTTCCTCCAGAATTTGTTCCATTAGCCATGTGAATAGTTTCATTATCGGAAAATTAAATAGGAGCAGATGTTATGATCAGTGAAAACCTTTCAATGGATCAGAAGTTTTTCTTCTGACATCAAATATCTTATAGTATTTTAAATATCACCATATGTGTTCCTATATCATATTGTTTCAATCACCTCTGTTGTTTCTTCCCAGTCTCCAGGGTCAACACTCAGCTTTGTTTCTATCTTCCCTTCCTAGGGTGTCATTGTGAGGGTAGAAATTAGGAGGGTGGTAGGATTAAGTGACATGAGTAAGCCAAAGTGAGATTTGATTTCCACTCCTGGAATGAGGGTATATTTGAGCTCTTTGGCCAGTCTTTAAATTCTTTTAGTGCCCTGATCTACAGTATTTATTTCTCTCTATCCCTCTATGGTGTCGAGCAGCAGGAGTCTTAATGCAGATGCTTAAAAAAACATTGGCTAATTGGTTGCTTGGTTAGTATATGAGGTTTAAATATAAACAACACTATATTTAATTTTTCTTTTTCAGTGATTTTATACTCATTATTTGTGATGCTCACTCAAGTTTGTACTTAAATAAACTTTTGTTTACACACTAATTAAGAGTCAACCTTATCTCCTAGATGGAAAAACATATGACGCTTTTGTGTCTTACTTAAAAGACTGTCGCCCTGAAAATGGAGAGGAGTACACCTTTGCTGTGGAGATTTTGCCCAGAGTGTTGGAGAAGCATTTTGGGTATAAGTTATGCATATTTGAAAGGGATGTAATGCCTGGAAGAGGTAAGAAGGGAATGCTAGACGGAAAAATATTTGAGATATTTTTGTTTTTAAAAAATTAATCATTAGCCCTACAGACAGCTGATCCCATTTTCCGAACAAACAAATGAACAAGGTCCTTTAAACCAGGTAAGTCACCATAATCAATAGCAAGAGAACAGTGTGCTTCCCACAGTCTCTTCTCTTGGGCTCTATACTTTTCACTTCATGATTCTCTGAAAATCTGGGGAAAGGGACTGGGAGTTTCATTTTCAGATCCAGGTCCAGCGTTGGTGCTATCGTGAGGCATTTATCTAAGCAATGACCCACAGTGAGAATATTTGTACTGCAGAACCAGTTCCTAATATAAGCCATGTTTGGACTATAAACACAGGTTAATTCCTACCAGGAAATGCTCATTCTTTATTGCATTGATATTGGTGAGAAAATTAGAGTAGAAAACAGGAGAGTTGAAAAGGGATAAATGAGGAAATTGGTGATTCCTATCAGATCATAGTTATGGAATTCAACATTTTGCATTAATATATGAATACAAATGGCCATAGCCCAAATACTGAAGCAAATTATACTTAAAATTAAAATAAAAATAGTAACATTTCCATGCTTTCTCTGTTTTTTTTCTGAAGTCTTCCAGAGCATTTGAAATCTGGTGTCAAATTATTTTGGATATTGATGTTAATAAAAACCACAAATGTTGTCATTGTTACCATCATTCACTCATTCATCCGATATTCATTGAATGCCATCTCTGCGTCAAGTTCTGAGCTAAGCATTGAAGTTATAGCAGTGAATAAGAAGGAGTTGCATTTTTCCTCCTATATTACAAATTAGAAAAGGAAAATATGACTAACTAGAAAGACAAAATATACTGCTGTTTAGTGATAAACAACTTCTCAAAAGGAATAATGTGGCGAATTGTCAAGCGCATATACCACTGTGGTATTTTTGTGTGGCAATTCTTTGCATCTAAGAAGGCATACTGATATGTGGGAAGCATTTATGCTTGCCTTCACATCAACTTTACTACATCTCCATTATTTTCTAGGAGTCGTTTTGAAAAGAGATTTCTTCTCAGTTTTTAAATCAAAGTAAAAAATGTATGTTCAATTGTAATTAGGTTTGGTTGAAACCTCTGTTTGAGAAGGGTCAGAGGTCTGGAACAGGGGTTGGCAAACTACCACCCATGGGTCAAAATCCCACCAGCCACCCTATTGAAACACGGCCACAAACATTTGTGTATATGTTGAGCCGCAACAACAGAGTTGAGTATTTGTGACAAAATGTGACCTGCAAAGCCTAAAGTATTTACTATCTGGCCCTTTACAGAAAACGTTTGCCAACCCCTGTTCTAAAATAATGGCTAGGTTTGTTTTTGGTCTTTCATTTGTCTTTTAATCCTTAAATTCTGATTTTAGTGTGCTCCTTTGTGCACACAGAGAAGCAAGGAAGTATAATGGTAGGGGAAATATACTCCACCTGGATTCGGATTCTGGTTCTGTCATTACCAGCTTTGTGACTCTGGGCAGGTTACTTAACTACTCTGTGCTTTGGCTTCCTTGTCTGTAAAATGGAGGTAAAAACAATACCTTTTTCATAGGGTCATTATGATGATTCCATGAGTTAATGTACATAAACAATTCAAAAGAAGGTATGGCACAGAGTAAGTGCTAAATGTTCATTATTATTGTGTCTTAGATGATTGTTTGTCATAGGCATATAAAATTGAAAATAAATGGATCGTCTTACAAAACTTATTAGTAAGGTTAAGATTTAAATAATATAAAGAAGGACTGTGCAAAATGATTTTTATCTCATGACGATCCTTTCAGTTCTCTTAAATTAATACAGCATGTCTTGCCTTTTCAGCTGTTGTTGATGAAATCCACTCATTGATAGAGAAGAGCCGAAGACTGATCATTGTCCTAAGCAAAAGTTACATGTCTAATGAAGTCAGGTATGAACTTGAAAGTGGACTCCATGAAGCGCTGGTGGAAAGGAAAATTAAAATAATCTTAATTGAATTTACTCCTGTCCGTGACTTCACCTTTTTGCCCCAATCGCTAATGCTTTTGAAATCTCACAGAGTTCTGAAGTGGAAGTCTGACAACTCTCTTTCCTATAACTCAAGGTTCTGGAAAAATCTCCTTTACTTAATGCCTGCAAAAACATTCAATCCAGGCAGAGATGAATCAGAAATCTTGCCTGTTCTTTCAAAGCCTTGATCTCCAGAAAAGCTGAATGTCAAAAAGAACTCCAGATACTTTGGGATTGAGTGTAAGAGGCTGTTCACAACAAAGGCCATTATTCAAAATACTTAACTCTATCACAATTCCACTCAACGTTTGAAGATGAAACTTGTCCTTAGGTTGTTGGGAATAAGACTAAACGTTGAGCTGTGGTCATGTGTTCCCAGAAGATCCTGGAATTCAGAAGAAGTAAATCTCTTTTTTCTCCCTTGTCCATAACTGGAAGCAGCTGTTCACACTTAATCCCATACTCAGCAAATGTGAGACTGGGCATGATGCAAAATAACTGATGCATTCCAAAAAAGGCACATTTTTAAGAGTTTTTAATGCTAGTGATTAATTTAAGAGACAGGATATTAAGGGCAGGAAGAGGCCATTTCTCTGAACCAGTGGGTGACAGAGTAACTGGAATGCTGCCTTCACTCCCCAGCACTGCAGATCTTGCATGACATGTGGGAGGAGAGAGCTGGCGGGGCTGCGCACAGAGCCCAAGAGTGCCTGGAGGGGAGCCTTGGCACAGCTGCAGACCAGCAGTTCTTGGAACCCCAGTAAGGCACTGGGCACAGAGCCTGCTTATTTGAACCTATTTATGGGAACTTCTTAAGGGAAACCCAAAACATCTTCTCTTTCATAAGAGACACAAGTTTTAATTCAATTAAAAGAAAAAAAAAAATCACATGCTTAAAATACCCCAAGCATGGAGGCAACATCATGGCGGTTAAGAGTGTGGACTATGCAGCCTATCCTGAGCTCCAATCCTGACTTTGCTATTTAATTCTGCTACCTCTGGAACTTTATCTAACCTCTCTGTGCCTCAGTTTCCTCATCTGTAAAATGAGACTTTGTAATAATTGTACCTACCTCACAAGGGTACTAAATGAATAAATATAAGTGCTTACCAAAGTTCTTGGCACAGACTTAGCACTCTGTAAATGTTGCCATTACCGTTATTGTTATTATTACCATTATTAATTATTACTAAGATAATTATTCAGCTAAATGGAAGCCACAGGGCAGTAAGGGCAAGCAGATCTAGAGAGGAAGGCAGTTTTGACTTGAGGACATTTGCATACGTAGAGAAGCACATAGGAGAAGCATATGGAGGGGACAGAAGCTGTTTCTCTATTGGACATCTGCTACTTTTGATGATGCCAGACAGATGTTCATCTCCCTAAGGTGAGCCCAACACCGTGGGCCTTCTTCATGGCTTCAGACGTCATGGCTGTCCATGAAAAATCACTGAGTATGAAACCATCAGTTTGGAAGGCTGGTTAGGACATAGGGGAGCAGCATGAATGTTCTAGAAAAGTTTAAAGCAGAGACTTCAAAACAGATAGAGTAGATATTGCTGAAAATCAAAGAAGTATGAGATTTTCTGTGCAAGAAAGTGATTTAAATTTTGTAGTGCTTATGATTTTGTGAGCCAATTGGCTGGCTCAAAAGAATTTAGTTAATAATTTATGTTTTATATGTAAAAATATATTAGTAAAAATAGATAATCAAAAGAAATTTTATTGCGATAATCATAGTCTTTAACACATAGAATGATTTTGCTTTTTTCTTTTATTATGCATGCTTTAAAATACATTAAGTGTATTTGGTATTAAATGCATTTGTATTCAATGTGTTAAACATATACATTAGATGTGTGCTTTAAAATACTTAAAATACACTGAAATACATTAATGAACCATTGGTCTAATGCCTTTATTTTTGAAACGTCTCAACGTCTTTATCACTTACTTTAAGATTCCAATTCCTCATTCTCAATATATACACCTATCCATTTTAATAGAATAGGGGCCATTCAGAATGAACTCCTCCATCTTTCTCTCGTTAAATGTCACATTTCTTTGTACCTACCTTCTTGTTTACATTCCATCCAGGAACAAAAGAAGAATTCCCTTCCCTCTCTTGCAAGGCCACTCAGTACTAAACACAGGCACTTACATATGCTAGGCCTTCACATGCCAGTTAATTGATAGGCATATTTTAAAATTCCAGTCCAAACATTCCCAACCAGGGCTAATAAATAACTTCTGAGGTATAGAACATCTTTCTCTTCCAGTTCAGATGCCTTAAACTGTGAAGTCTATTTCAGAGAATCCTTCAGAGAATCACAATGACCAACACGCGAGGATGTGTAAAGAAACACCTCATGGATGCTTGTCAAGCGCTAGAAGCATTTATTAAATTAGAGCTATATTTTCTCAAAGCAGAGAGAAACCTTACGCCCCACATATGGCAAACCCAGGAAGCTGAGACACGGTGAGTCCAGGGACTTGACCACAGTCACGCCCTAGCTGTGACTGGGCTGGGACAGAAAAGTGGACCGTCTCCTCTTTATAGAAGTGCCTGTTGGAGAGTGAGGATGGAGGGAAGATTCTTGGAAGCTGTGGACACTGTTCTGGGGAGGCAAATTACACTCTGAGGGCCCAGGGCTGAGTCCTGCGGGGACGAAGCTGGCTGCTTAGGACTGGCTTAGAGGAGGAGAAGAGAGTGACAGGCCTTCTCACTTCAGGAGTCCCTCTAAGCCATTAGGGGCAAATAAGCATTCAAAGGCAGTACAGGATGAAAGCGTACCCTTGCCTGGAGTATGTCCTCTGTGGCATCTGTTCAGATACAGGGATCTGGAACCCCCAGCAGAGGCTAGGAGGTGGCCTGCGTTGGGCTTGCTAGCATTCTCAGCAAGGCGCAGAAAGCAGGCAGCCGTCTGAAGTGGGGACATTAGCAACAACAGTGGCCAAAGCTGAGTTGAATCATAGCTTTAAATGCTCAGAGGAAATGACCTGTCTCCCTGGCCTGATGTGCAGCTGTGAGGGAGGGGCCCCCACATCTGGGGGAACCATCTTTCTGAGCAGAAGCTGCTCTGAAAGGAGAGACCTCCAGCAATGGAGCAATCTTCAGAGAGTGGCCCCGCCACAGAGCTAACAGGAAGCGGCGTGTGTGTGCACCGTGGGCAGGACACACAGCCCTGCTGCCTGCAGGCACGCAGGCTGGTGGTGATCTCAGTGCAGGCTGGGAGCTTTCAGACCAGCACTCATATACCTATGTGAGGCTTTTGAAAACTCATTTTTATCTCTTTCTGGAATACCTTATGGGTGCGCACATACACCCAGGGAACACCATACCTCATTTTTACAATTGCTACAACTTGATGCATGTTTCATAATTAATGGCGAACGTGTTAATAGACTTTTGAATTGTGTTTGGGAGTCTTAGGGTTCCTCAGAGGTGCCTCAGGGACCATTCTGAGATGGTGGGATGGAAGACTGGGGGACATGTGAGCTGGGTCCCCCTTCACCTCACCACTCCCTCCAAAGGTAGACAACTAGAGCCATGCTGCTTTTATCCATGTTGCATGTTGAAGTCTCACATAACGTTTCGTTTAACAAAATAGAGTACCTCTGAAAAGGTCATGGTTTAGATGTAATGAACATAATTCTCCCTAGCTAGTTTAAACAGAAATGGTTACAGAATTGTTTAGAGAGATAGAGAAACCCACTTTAGGCTCCTTTTCCAGGGATATCTTCCAAATTCACACACACAAAAAAAACCTGGGCTGCCCAAAGTGCTGCTGGTGGTGCCACAGCCAGAAAGAAATATGTGCAGTCTGGAAGCTCCTGCCGCAGCCCAGCTCCAGAACCACATAGGCTGTAGTCCAAGTTGATCGAGAGGCCCCGAAGGTGGAATTGTTGAGGGCTAAGAAAGCCAATTGTTCCTGTGCACTAACTGGGAGTACTAGGAGTAACGGCTTTGAATGACAGTCTTAGCAGGGGGCAAGGCTGGGCACTGCCTCCCAAATGCCAGCAGAGATGGCCTTAGAGGTGCTGCCTTCCAGTCCAAGTCATTCGTTTTACATGCTCTCCAAGTGGCCACTATTAAGATGAGACAAGGGAGGGAGCGGCAGAGCACAGAGGCCAGTAAGTCAATGCCTTGAGGCCTAGAATCTTTCTCCTGAAGGACATTGGGCTCTGGTTCCTGGTATATGGAACTGAACCAGAAGGCATCTTGGTCATAGGGTAACCTTGGAAAGAAATAGACTAGGGCCACTTATATTGTGCTTGGTACTGCTTACAACCAGACCTCATATGGACCAACACGACCTCTAAAATATGCCTGAAAAACAACTGCACTGTGAATTTAGAATGATTATCTCAACTGGCCTCTGAAAATGAAATAATGAATAAATGGGTTTTTAGAAATATGTATGGCACAAGAATCAGCTTTAAAATCTCCAAAAGATTTGGTTGCATTATCTATACTATATTCAATGATCATTTGCACTATGTGCAGAATGAAGTTTAAAGATGAATGAAGGTGTTAGGAAAATATGAGCTATAATTGGGATGCATTTTTAACAAATATATATGAAATTAGCATCCAAATGAGAGTTGTCCTCTTCAAAGTAAGCACCTAAGCAGATCACAGACTTTCTAAAATGGTTTTCTTGAATCAAACCACTTTTTAAAATTTGTCTTTAGAAACTAACAACCCAAGGCTGATACTCTTACATTTTCATTCATTAGTAAAGTAGATATTTTTGAAATTATCAAAGTCACTTGAGCTAAGCCTGATGAACAATGTTGATAATAAAGTTGATTTTTTAAAATCAAAAGCATAGTATGATGTTAAAGTTACATTTTTTTTTTGCAGTGAGTTGCAAGCTAGTTATTGGCTTTTGAAGTTGTTTCTTTTGATTTTCAATGTTATTATATTATTAAATTCAAATTGTGAAATTTAGAAAAAGTATGGCCAAGAGGGAATTCAAGCTTATGTTAACTGAAAAGACAAAAAGAGAGGACCTGGCTTTACTTTTTAAAATGTTTATTATGAAACATTTGAAACATACAGGGAAGTAGAAGGAAATGTACAATAAATACTCATATATCTACAATCCAGATTCAAAGATTATAAACATTTTCCTATATTTCATTTATCCCTCACTGTATTTTTTTGTACTATTTATTTTTGCTATAATTTCTCTGCATCATGACATCACTCTCAAATACTTCAGCATGCATCTCCAAGACATAGATGATTATCTACAAAACCACAATATAATTGCCAACGTTTAACAACATTAATTCCCTAACACTTAAATTGTCTTTGGCCATCTTCAGGTTGACTCTTAAGTCCTTTTAATACTGCTGTTGTATATTTGATCATTTCCTCTTGTTATTGTTGTTGTGGTTTCCTGATATGAGAAGATGTTCTAGACTTAACTTGTTGTTTTCTTTGTTTCAGACAAAACCATTTCTCCAAGGAGCCGTAATCCCTTTTGATGGGAAGTTATATGTAGAGACTACAGTCTAGCTCTTAGGGTTGCTCACTCTTAACTAGGTTCATCAAAGTTTCTAGGCTTTTTAAGTAGATAGAGCAAGGAAATACATACACATATATAAAACGAATTATGAATTAATACCGAAAAGTCCAATTTAAATTCAGGACTATAGCTTTTACTTAGTCTCATCAATTATACATTAATATCACTTCCATACAGAAAATCCCAATTCCCAATGACATCCACATAATTGTTAATTTGCTTTATCTCACAATGTATAGATTAAACACATATAATATACATATACTTCAGAATAATTATGATACTAACTCATCTATCAATATTTTATTTACTAAATGCAGTTCAAGTTTTTTTGCACTGTTTTATCCCTTGAGAGTATATCATTAGAAATAAAGTCAAGTTGTAATGTCGTAAAGTCATTTTAGATTATTTATCTTGGTGTAGTTTTATCAATTCAATATACAGTTAGATTTGTTTGTTTTATTTTGTTTTTTAGGGATTGATTCTTAAAATTTTATTTTGTTTTCTAATAATGCAAAAATATTTACATTCTTTTAAGATCAAATCTACAAAATGTCGTATATGCAGAGAATTCTATTAATACTTTCTATTCCTCTTCTTGCCACTTGTTTGCTCCCTCTCCTATAGGTAAACATTTTGCAAAATGATGTTGGTTTAGTATTTTAGTATTTTAGTAAATAAATACACATGCATATTTATATCCTCTTACATCTCAGAGATAAATGGTAGATGTTACGTACAATTTTTCCACCTTGATTTTCCCCATTGATAATATATTCTAGAAATCACTCCACATTGTATATGGAGCTATTTCCTGTTCTTTCATATAGATACATGATATACTGTTGTGTGGCTGTACCATAGTTTATTCAACCAGTCCCAAATGTTTCCAGTCTTTTGCTCATACGAATTACATTATAAAGGAGTCTCATGCATACGTATTTTCACATTTTTTGCTAGAATATTTTTGGGATAGATTCCTAGATGTAGGATTTCTGTATCGGAGGGTAATGCATATGTAATTTTGTTGAATATTGACAAATTCATCTTCATATGGGTTGTACCATGTTGCATTTCCATCATCAATGTATAGGAATGCTGGTCCCTTAGCTTTGGCCCATTTCTCTCTAGAGATGTTGATCTCTTTCATTATTACTATTTGAAGGTCTTTACATGTCAGCAATATTAAGACTTTGTGATGTAAGTTGCAAATATTTTTTTCCAGTTTGTCATTTGTCCTTTTACTTTGCTTTTGGTAGTTACCTATTCCCAAATTATAGAGGAATAATCCATTCTTCCAATACTTAGATAGATTCGTTTTTCATTTTAAATCTTTAATGCATTTAGAACTTCTTCTAGTGTATAGTTTGAAGAGTGAATCCATTTCATTGTTTTCCATAAGATCATCCATTGATCACAACATCAATTTAAAAAGGTCATCTTTTACCCACTGATTTGGAATGCCCAATTTAACTTCTACTAAATTTCCATATCCAATTAGACCTATTTATGGACTATCTACATCGGTTGATTTTGTTTTTAATTGACACATAATAATTGCACATATTTATGGGGTATAATGTGATGTTTCAATACATGTATATATATATATGTATATATACACACATTGTATAAAAATTAAATCAGAATATTTAGCATATCCATCACCTCATAACATTTATCACTTCTTAGTGGTGAGAACATTCAAAATTCTCTTTTCTAGCTATTCCTATTTTTAACTTTTTGAGGAATGTCTATATTATCTTTCATAATGGCTGTACCAACTTACTTTCCCACCAACAGTGTTTAAGTGTTACCTTTTCTCTGAATCCTTGCCAGCATCTTTTTTTTTTTTTTTTTTGTCTTTTTGGTATTAGCCATTCTAACTGGGGTAAGATGGTATCTCATTGTGGTTTTGATTTGCATTTCCCTGATGCTTAGTGACTCTGAACATTTTTTCATATACCTGTTGGCCATTTGCATGTTTTCTTTTGAGAAATGTCTATTGAGATCCTTTGTCCAATTTTAATGAAATTATTTGGGTTTTTTTGCTATTGAGTTCCTTATATATTACAGATATTAATCCTTTTTCAGATGGATAGTTGGCAAATAATTTCTCCCATTCTGTAGGTTTCTTTTCATTCTGTTGATTGTTTCCTTTGCTGTGCAAAATCTTCTTAGTTTGATATCATCCTGTATGTCCACTTTTTATTCTGTTGCTTGTGTTTTGCCCAAAAACCCTTGTCCAGACCAATGTCATGAAGTGTTTCCCTGAAGTTTTCTTCTAGTAGTTTTATCACTTTGGGTCTTACATTTAAATCTTTAATTCATTTTGAGTTTATTTTTGTATATGGTGAGAGATATGAGTCTAGCTTCATTCTTCTATGTGTGTATATCCAGTTTTTCCAGCACCATTTATTGAAAAGACTGTCCTTTCTCCACTGTGTGTTCATGGCAACTTTGTCAAAAATCAGTTGGCTCTAAGTACGTGGATTTATTTCTGTCCATTAGTCTATCTATTTTTATACCAATACCATACTGTTTGGGTTACTATAGCTTTATGATGTATTTAGAAGTCAAGCAGTGTGATGTTTCCAGCTTTATTCTTTTTGCTCAAGATTGCTTTGACTCTTCAAGGTCTTTTGTAGTTTCACACAAATTTTAAGATTTTTTTTCTGTTTCACAGAAAAATGTCATTGGTATTTTAATAGGGATTATATTGAATCTGTAGATCACTATGGGTAGTATAGTCATTTTAACAATATTAATTCTTTCAATCCATAAGCATGGGATATCTTTCCATTTTTTGTGTTTTCTTCCTTTAATTTCTTTCATCATTGTTTCATAATTTTCAGTGCAGAGATCATTTACCTCCTTTTCAATTTATTCCTAAGTAATTTATTATTTTTGTAGCTATTATAAATGGGATTGTTTTCTTGATTTCATTTTCAGATAGCTTGCCATTGGTGTATAGACACGTTAATGGTTTTTGTATGTTGATTTTGTATGCTGTAACTTCACTGAATTTATTAGTTCTAAAAGTCTTTTAAATGACTCTTTAAGATTTTCTATATATGAGATCATGCCATCTGCAAATGGGGACAATTTCACCTCTTCCTTTCTGAATGGATGCCTTTTATTTCTTTCTTATGCCTAATTGTTCTGGCTAGGACTTAAAGTACTATGTTGACTAGAAGTGGTAAGAGTGGGCATCCTTATCTTGCTCCAGATCTTAGAGGAAAAGCTTTCAATTTTTCTTCTTTCAGAATATTATCTATGGGCTTGTTACATGTGGCCTCTATTGCATTGAGGTACTTATACTTTCCATGAATAATTTCTTGAGAGTTTTTACCATGAAGGGATGTTGAATTTTGTCAAATGCATTTCCTGTAACAATTGAAATGTTCGCATGGTTTCTTTCCTTTGTTTTATTAATGTGATGTGTCACATTTATTGATTTGCATCCTCCCATCCCTGGGCTGAATCCCACTTGATCATGGTAAATGATCTTTTTAATGTGCTGTGGAATTCAGTTTGCTGAATTTTTTTTGAGGATGCTTATATTTATGTTCATCAGGGCTATAGTAGTTTTCTTTTTCGTTGTTATTGTTATGTCCTTGTCTGGTTTTGGTATCAGAGTAATGCTGGCCTTATAGAATGAGTTTGTATGTATACACCTCTCTTCAATTTTTTAGAATAGCTTGAGTAGAATTGGTATTAGTTCTCCTTTAAATGTTTGGTAGAATTCAGCAGTGAACCATCAGGTCATGGGCTTTTCTTCTATCAGAGACTTTTTACTGATTCAGTCTTGTTACTCATTATTGGTCTTTTCAGATTTTCTGTTTCTCCATGATTCAATATTGACAGAAATGTGTCCATTTCTTCTAGGTTATCCAATTTGTTGGTATATAATTTTTCATAATAGTCTCTTCTGATCCTTTGTATTTGTGTGGTTTCAATTGTAATGTCTCCTCTTTCATTTCTGGTACTGTTTTTCTTCTTCCTTTTTTTCTTAGTCTTACTAAATGAACCCAATGGACATATACAGAACATTCCATCCAAAAGCTGCAGAATATACATTCTTCTCAACTGCAAATGGAACGGTCACCAAAATAGATCATATATTAGGTCATAAATCAAGTCTTAGTAAATTTAAAAAGATTAAAATCATATCAAGTATCTTTTTTGACCACAATAGTATAAAACTAGAAAGCAATAACAGGAGAAACTTCAAAACTTTACAGATAAATGGAAATCAAACAATAGGCTCCTGAATAACCAATGATGAATTCAAAAGGGAAATGAAAGAATTTCTTGAGATGAATGAAAGTGGAAACATAAGAGGGGAGTTTATAGCAGTAAATACCTACATCTAAAAAGAAGAAAGAACAACCTAACATTGTACCTCAAGGAACTAGAGAAACAAGAACAAACTAAATTCAAAGTTAATACAAGGGAAGAAATAATAAATATCAGAGCAGAAAGAAATGAAATAGAGACTGAAAAAATACAAAAGATCAACAAAATGAGTTTTTTTTTGAAAATGGTCAACTTTCTATTCATGTGATAATGCTACACTATTTTAATCATGGAAATTTTGTAATATGTTTAAATATCTTGTAGTAGATATGTCCTCTCCTCCTTCCCAAAGTTCCTATTTTTTAGCAATTTCCTGGTTTTTCTTGCATGTTTTTTTCTTTCAACTTAACTTTATAAATAGCATATTTAACTCCAGAAAAAAACTTGATGGCTTTTTATTGAGCTCACATTCAATTTTTAAATTAATATTGGGAGGGTTCATTTCTTTTTGAGGTTGAGACTTCCTAGACAAGACTATAGGATAGCTTTCCACTTGTGCAAGTCTGATATTACATCAGAGCATAATAAAGAGGAGTGGGAAATTTAAAATGAATTACCTAAAATGGAAAACACAATATCTGGATTGGAGAATAGTGAAGTGTCACCCATATTGTAAAGCAAAAAGCTAAATAAATGAAAATACAGAAAAAACCCAAAATAATTAGAAAATTAGTCTAAATTAAAGTAATAGAATGTCTATGAAATGAGAACAGATGCTCTGTGAAATGAGAGTAGAGAAACAAAGAAAATTATTTTAGAAATAATTAAAGAAAATATCTCAAAATGGAAATGGGAGAATACGCATTTCCAGATTGAAAGAGCTCCCCAATTACTCAGCAAAATGGATAGATAAATGCTGTAAGATTTGGGAGGAAAATGATATTGTTAACTTTATAAGTGACTGAAAATGAGAGAGTCACATTCAAGTGAGGTTTATTAAGCCAAGATTTTAAGAACGTGCCCAGGAAAAGCACATCCCACAAAGTATCTGTTGTGAAATGGTCTCTCCATAGAAGAGGTTGAGGATTTCATATTTAAAGGAAAAAGGGGGTTCACAGGAAAAAAGGAGGGGCGAAGGAGGTGAGCAGTGAAGCAATTGATGGCATTCTACCATATCTACATAAGATAAGATGAACATTCAGAAAAGGGAGTGGAGGATGTAGTCAATGCTGTAAATCTTCTTAGGGTGGGTAGAAGAGTGATCGTGTCTCTTCCTGGATTTGCACCTGTTGAGATAAACTTGTAATCAACATTTAGGAGTTCATTCAGGCCACAGTCCTAAGGTTCTAATTGACATACACCTGTTTTATAAGAGCTGTATATCTTGAAGGAGTTTGTATATGGCTGAAGGAAATAAGAAATATTTTAACCCAAAATATGTTTCTTTGTCATGTTTTGAGATGGCTACGGTCAAACAGGAATATGCTGTAAGGCTGTCTACATGGACAGGTTCAGGGAGAGATTTGTGTGTGTAGAGAATCTCTTTTAAATGTACCCAGGCCCTGCCTATTTGATCTTGGATAGTCTGCAGAGAGTCTGGCACCCTTAAAGATCTGAAAAAAAAAAAAAAAAAAAAAAACCATTTCCCTGAGGGCTGTTCTGAGGTTTATATGCATAACAAGACCACCCTGCCAGCGTGGCTTCATTTCTCCCTCCTATACCTAGTCCAAAGAGAAAAATTCTGTTTAGCCATTTTCAAAGCCCCTTCATTTCTTAAAAGAGTACCCCTGCACCTCATTAGGGAGAGGATGGCAGTGTTTGTGTGGCTCAGTTCTCAGTTCTCCCTTTTGGCATAATGAATTGCAGGGGTTGGGGGTGTTCCTGAGATTTTTCTTTTTCTTTTATGATGTGTCACTGTCACTTAAAGTTCTCTACTAAGCCAAACAATTATTCAAACATGAGGGCAAAATAGAGATTTTCAGACATGTAAGCCCTAAAGATACTTACCTCCCACTTACCCTTTGTCTGAGGGCTAAAGGAAGGGGTGGTCCTCTAAAAAGAGAACATACCCTAAGAAGAGAAGGATTTAGGGTTCGGAAACAGGGCATCCAGCTTAGGAGGTTGGTGAAAATGTCTCCAGGCTTGATGGCAAATGGAAATCCAAGGATGGCAATTATGCATTTGCCATTGTCAATGGAAAAGAAGACAAACTCTGTAAAATAATTTAAAGAGGTTTATTCTGAGCCAAATTTGAGGACTGTGACCCAGAGCCATGCCCAAGAAGCCTTGAGCAAGTAGACTTGCTGTGTTTGGGTT
The DNA here is from genome assembly GCA_004363605.1 of Indri indri. NCBI lineage: Eukaryota > Metazoa > Chordata > Mammalia > Primates > Indriidae > Indri > Indri indri. The sequence continues at coordinate 7,796 of RJWJ010014243.1, read as the reverse complement.
ACAGCTTGGTTTTATACATTTCAGGGAGACGGAGATTGTAGGTAAAGTCATAAGTCAACACATGGAAGGCATACATTGGTCTGGCCCCAAAAGGGGGGCCATCTCAAAGCAGGGGCTTAAAGTTTATAGGTGGGTTTAAAGACTCTTTGACTTGTAATTGGTTGAAAAATGAAGCTTTTGTCTAAATGCTTGGAATGTTTTAAGTTAAGATAAGGAAGTCTGTTAATAAGAGACAAGCTACCAGGCCATGGCCATTTATTTGTTATGTAAATTGAGGACCTACAGGTTAGTCTTGCATGGTCTTAGGCCTGTCAAAGAGTTACAAAAGATATCTACAAGAAGGGATGGCGGCATGAAGAGGCATGTCTGACCTCCCTCTTCATGGCCTGCAATTCAGTTTTAGGGCATCCTCTGGGCCAAGGGGGGTGGTCCATTCAGTTATCTCGTCGGAGGGGGGCCTTAAGATTTTATTTTAGTTCACACCATGTGTGAGAAGAAGAGCAAGCTCCAGGCAGACTGTCTTCAGGAAGGAGATAGATTTCCTGATGTGTTGAATGCATTGAGGTGATTTACATTTCTAGTGGAGAATTTAGGGATATATTAATGATAGGTATAAAGACATTTAATCAAATGAAGAGAATGATTATTATATATTATAATATACAAGGGACTGATAATAATGAATGATGATAGAATTTAAGTTGGAAAATGCAAGCATGGTGGGGGTCATTGAAAACTTGATGGGATCAATGTAAGACTCTTCTGTGATGAAATGATTGTTGGAATTACAGGATTTAGGGACTGAAGCTGAATGACAGGAGGTAATTTTCAGGGTGTAGGATGCTTGAAATTGAGAATATAATGGTGTAGCATTTATTAGTAATGACAAGTGTAGGGTATGGCCAAGGAAATAAATGGCTAAGGTAAGGGTGGAGAACCACAGCTTTGGAGGAGAGGAAATCAAAGAACTGAGAGCCCAGGATGTTAAATTGATCATCTATGTAAATACTAAAATGACCCAAAATGGGAAGAGTTCTGCTGACAGTAGGAGTGGGCTGGGAGCTAAACTCTTCAGAGAGTGAAACAGAGTGACTTTGTGGATGACTGCAATGATGAGGGGTAATGGGTGGCTTAGTGCAAGGATGTGATATCCCTAGGGAGAGGGGAGGTACAGTGGCAGGACACCAATAGCAGGAGGGGGCTGAGAGAGAAAACAACCACCGTCCAAGTGCTGTTAGAGAAACAGTGTCCTGAGGGGAGAGTCAAATAGCGGTTGGTGGGAAAGGGATTAGTGAAAAAAGTCTAGGGAAAGGTGTGCAAATATTAGAGAGGATCAATTTAACCATCTACACCTGAGGTTTAAGAAAATTAGCAAACATTCAGTGAATTCCCTCTAGGAGTCATCCTTTAGTCCCCAGCTTGACTGAGAGCCCCTCTCCTATGGTCTGCTGTGCACCCCTCTGTCTAACATTACCATGTAAGAAATAACCTTTAGAAGTCCCTGTCCCTCAGCTAAACTGTTAACTTCTGAAGGGCAAGAGCCATCTCATATTCGTCTGTATGATGATGACATTTCCCAGGGAAAAAAGAAAAATAGCTCAGAGTAGTCTGAGCTACATGAGGTATGCAAAATTTATCAGGCCCAGAGATATGAATATGGGATTTCAGGCATGAATCCCTTGCCTGGGGGCAATTGTTTAAAGGCATTTTGTTCCTGACTGGCTGCCTTGCCCATTGTATTCACATTGCTGGAATTTGTGATACAAAGAACAATGTGTAGCAAATCAATAGCTTATGTTATTATTATTTTAATGTAAATTCTTGGTAAACAATTTAGGAACTGCCTCTTTTTTTCTTTGAAAATTGCACTTGTAACTGCTGCTAACTGAAGCATGAGGGCAGTTGAATCCATGCTCCCTGGTTGCAAATTCAGAGCAACTTGAATCTGTGCTCCTCAGTTGCAGTCCTCAGCTTTAGCCCAAACTCTGTACTTATATGAACTTTGCTTTGCCTTCTTCCTTTTTGGTCAACATATTTGGCATAGTTGGTAGGATTCAGAGTGACTCCCCTCCCCCACCTGGTGTTTCTCCCTGAAACCAAGGCTCGATACCAGCATGAACTCACTGCATTTTCTCCAGCCTCAGAAGTCCCTTCAGGCTCTCCTGTATTCAGGCCTCTCACTCTTTGGTTGAAGGTCCAGACTTTATTTGGGCTGTTTTTCAAACCCTCTCTTTTCTTTAAGAGTGAGGGCTTTGAGCTCTGTCTTATTTAACAGAAGATTCAAGTAAAGAGCTCTGCAGAGAACTGCCTTTTTTTCCACCTCTGTCTCATAGCAGAAAAAAAGAGTCAAGGTTTTTCTGCCTCTGTTTCAGGATAGGAAGTTCAGGTCAAAGGACCGTTAGTGTGGCACTGGTGTTCTCGTTTTACATAGCATGCTTTTAAGATTGCAGCTGTTTTCTGCTATTTGAGGTTGAGACTTGGTTTTTCATTTATGACCAACTCTGGTTAAACACCTGCTAGATTCACATGTAACACTTATGGGGCACCCTCTTGTAAATATCTAGGAAAGTGGATCCACTGAACCTGGGATGGTCATAAGCAGCAGTAGCCAAAATTGGATCTTTTGAAATGTCTAAAATAATTCATTTGTGTACATGACTGGAAAAAAAAAAGCTGGTTTTAGAATAAGACAAACTGAATGGGAGACCTACTTTATATTCCTCCTGGCTGAAATCTGATGATAAAAGATTTGGACGCATTTTCTTCTTTTTTTTTTTTTTTTAGAGCTCTATGGTCAGAAGTCAAATTAATTGAAAGCTGATATTTAAGCTATAATTTTGGGGGGAAAAGATGCTTTTTTGCTTTTTCCTCTTTTGGATCCTATTTCTGGAATATTATCCATTGACTAAAGTGCCTTTTTAAAAATGTTTGATCTTTCTGTTTGCTTCCTATCTTGTTGGCATGATTTTTGCTGAGAAAAATGTAAAGCTTCATTGGCTTCCTTTAGACTATCAATCTGTTGATTACTTGTTTCATTCCCCTAATCTAAACAATTATTAGCTAGGCAACCCTACATTTGCCACTTTTAAACCTGAATGGTTGTTACTGAAGGGAGTACTCATTTCTTTGGGCAGAAATAAAGGCAGGTTTGAACACTTGGAGGTTGTAGGAATACTCACCATCACAGGTTATGACTCCTGTGTGGCATGGGCTCTCACAGTGTCATGATTGGCATTAGGTCACCCACCAGACTCAGAGCAATGCCTCTGTAGCAAGGAGCACCAAGGAAATGTTGTGCATCCCAGTCTCATGGTGTTCCCGCTTTCTGGGGGCCCAGGATTCAATATAGAAGTGGTGTTAGCAAAAGTTCAGTATTTGTCCTTGAGGCCAAATGAAGAACAAGGACAAATGGTTTGAGGAAAAGGAAAGAGAGGTATATTAATTTGCTGGCATATGAGGAGGATGGCAGACTCCCATCTTAAAGTATCATCATCCTATCTGTAAACAGAAATACAGAGCTTTTAAAGGGAGTTTTCAGCTTCAGGCTATTGCTGTTTAACTATAGAATGGAGTGAAGACAATCTCATGACCTCAGCTGGGAGAATTTTGTTGAACCATCTCCTGTGATACAAAGAACAAAGAACAGGTTCCTGTCCCTCTGATTACTAGCCTCAGGCAAGGATGCAAGTTTTAATTCCAAAAAAAGAGTGAAGGTGTCTTAAAGAGACAGCTCATGAAACATTTTGCTCTTTTCATGCCTTTACCTCTGTTACAGTGGGATCCTCAATTTTTAAAGATCTAGATATGCTGCCTTCTACTTTTGCCTGTTGTTCGCATATTTAAGTATTAGGCCCTGGAAATTGCAAATACTTTCTTTGTCCTATTCATTGAAAGGCTTCACCATGAAGACATTAATCTAATCAAGAAACAAACTAAGTTGAAAAGACCATCTAACCAGATTGGCCTCCAAAATATGCCTTTCTGGCATTTAGCTGGCTATTTTGAAACACTTTGTAAAAAAAAAATTTACATCCATAGAGGAAATCACTAGGTGTAATGGCATCTGCCTGCACCCAAGCCACTAGAAAATTTTACAGTGGGAAAGACACTGGCTTAAAGTTTCCACAACAAACCCTATCTTTGTTTAAGATATTTTTCCTAGGAATCTTGTCTGGACTGAGCCTTTTTATCCGTGCTTTTTATGTTTCAGCAAATAATCGTGTTTAGATCTAAAGTTCTGTCTCTTTGAGATGTAAATTTCCACCTAAGAGTCATTTCTTTGGAAGTGCAAATTTGGGATGACCTAGCTTGTTTAGGGCAATGAAATAGGAATCAACAGCTTGATAATCTAAAGGAGGGAGATAAATTATTTGAAAACTAACAAATAGAAAAACCTGATAAAGCTATAAAATCTGCTTCTGTCTGTGTGTCCATATGTCTATGTTTATATGCGTCATGTGTATCTGCTCTACCACTACCAAATTATCTGAAAGAGCTCTAATTAATTGACTTAAAGAAAAAGTAAGTGTTTAAATCAAACATTTTATCAGAAAAGTAGAAACTGACTCAAATGCCTTTTGGTTCACATGTCTTGAATAAATCTGTGGTAAATAAGACTAGTTTTTTGGTTTAGTGAAAAGTTATGTTTTTTTACCAGCAAAATACTCACGTATTTAAGTTTTATGGGTGGCAACGGCCTAGTGTTCACAGGTTGCAGAACTTATTGACAAAGGAATAATTTGAGATCATGGCTAGCTTTGTTTAATGAACTGCTCATACACAATTGTTAAGAATGAATACATTAAAAGAATGTAAATGGGATAAAAGCTCATAAGTGAACTTTTCATAGTTTCAAAAATTTTTTTCCAAATTTAAATCTTAAAGTCATGTTATGTTAAATTAAGTAATAGATAATCATAAGATGTTTGAGAAATTTTTATGAGAGGAAAAGCTAAATATATTTAGATATGTTAATAAAAATTAAAGAAAAACTATGAAATAGTTTTTTTCTACAAATATTGGTATAAAAAATATCAAAATTACTTACTTCCTAGAGTTTTCACTGGAAATTAAGGTTACTAAGAATTAACATTGTAGTTAATATATATAATTAAAACTACTAGATACAAGAGAAAGAATTTTACAAACAGAGTGTATAAAGAAAGTAAGATGTAAAGAAAGTTGAAAGTTGAAAAGAGAGACTAATTTTTTTTCTTTATATTAGGGAAAACTTTGTGTGGTCAAAACCATAAGGGGGAAAAGAAAGTAAAATTTTGTAGAATGCCAATATAAAAAAAAAGGAAGTATAGGACAAAACTGAAGACTTGAAAAAGTTGTAGAAGGTCTATGGAAGATTAATTTCATGCAAATAATTTTGTGTTTGATCAAGTTGACTACAATTAGAAGGGAATTATCTGTAAGTTTTTTCTAAAAATTGAGCATCAATATCAAAAGCCTACCAATTTAAGGCCAGAGTCTGGGCCCCTGTGTGAGAATACCAAGGTTTTTTCAGAGCATTGATCTGGTCTTTAATAGAAAATTATAAGAGGTTATAATAAGTTTATGGAAATCTTATCTTGTGAGGTCAAAGCTGATTGAGATTGGATAGATTTGTTTATAAGGTTTTATTAAAATTAGCTTTAACCTTAATAGTACATTGACCTAATGATAGAATTCGGTTTTCTCTTTTGAACAAGATTTTTGTGTAGTATTAATGAGAGATGGTAAAAGGTTTGTGTTCACCTTTTCAGTAAACTTCAAGAAAAAAAAAGAGAGTTGGGGGAAGAGTTTACCTCATGCTATTTTTATGAGGTCTTTTGATTATTTGGAAAACTGAGTCTCCTCTCTCTCAAAGAGTAAAGGATTTTGCTTTTTTGAAATTTTTTAATTATCATTTTGGTTAAATTGTTACAGGAAGTTTGGTACTTGTCCCTCAGGCTGAATCACTGAGAATGAAGAATGAGGAGAAAAATGGTTTGAGGAAAAGGAAAGAGAAGTTTAATTTGCTGGCAAATGAGTGGTAGACTAGCATCTCAAAACACCACTGTCCTATCTTTCAGCAGACAAATAGGGCTTTTTAAAGAGGGGAGGGGTTCAGCGATTGAGCCTGGGTCTACGGTGACTGAGTATCACACGTCATGGCTTCAGGCTACTGTCGGTGATTTCAGTCAACTTTGTTTCCAGTGACCATGATCTTGTGACCCTTGTCCAGACGATCATGTTCAACTATCTCCTATGGTTTAAGATACTAGAAAACAAACAGCAAAGAACATTTTTCTGCCCCTTTGATTACTGGCCTCCAGAAGAAATGCATGTTTTAATTCCCCAAAAGAGTGGGCAGTGTTAAAGAGACAACTCATAAAACATTTTGTTGCCCTTTTTCAGAACTTTACCTTGGTTAAAAAATGAATGACCATTATTTTTCAGGGACCTGTGATCCTATTTTGATCAAGTGTTTTAAACCTTTCATGTTTGACTTACTTCCCAAAATCAAATTTCAAATTCTAAAATTAATTCTTTTCCAAAAGGAGCCCCTGGAAGTCCAAGACAGATATATTAAGCTTATTTGGTACATTAAAATTGTACAGCAAGCATTGTCAAACAAGAATTTGAGTTATATTTGTATGGATAGGTTATTAATATGTGTCCCAAAATTACATGAGATTCTTAAAATTTTGGTATGTCTTAATATATCTTGTCCAACATAATTATGGTTATTATGTTAAAGTATTATATGCCACAGAAATAACCAAGTTTCCTTGTCAATCACATCTTTAACTATGGCTACTCTAAGTGTTTTGTCTTTCAAAGTTATTATTTTACTTTGATACTTCTCAAAAAGTGGTTTATAATTGGCTACAGTCCAAAATTGCTTTTTCTTCCAGATCGATAGAAAAGAACCCTGGCAAATACTCATGAATACAGATTTCTGATAACTTTGGAAACTGTATCACTGAACTAAGTAAAAACTTTCAGAGCACTAATAAACTGATGCATTCATGAAGTTTGCTAACCCAACATCAAGCAGAACAAGAATTATTTACATGGAACTGAGTTAATAGAAGACTGAAATGATTTTTAATAACTTTTATTTGAAATATTGCTGATTCTTTTTATATTTTGTTTTCCAGAGTCAAGAAAACTTTTTTATTTTAAGTTATTTATATCTTACAGCAATTGGGTAAAATATACCTTTGTGAGCAAAGTTGAAACATTTGCCTTTTTCTCCACCCGATTTCTCCAAGAATGGGAAATGCCGGGAACATGGCCAACGTTCCCTGCAAAAAACTGGGTCCCTTTGGTAGAGTTGCAAGGGATAAGAAAATAATAGAGAAAAATGGAAAATAAAAGAAGTGAAAGAATACACAGGGGCAGAGACATAGTTTTATAAGTTTATAAAGATTGTAGGCAAAGCGGGATCTCAGGGGGCCTAGACCTTCTCTGTGGGTGTCAAAAAGCCCTGAATGAGGTCTTACATGGTAACTTAGAGGGAACAGTGATTAATTGCCAGGGGTGGCAGATTTACATAACAGCAGGTAGTTCCTCTCAGGTTAATAGATTTTTCAAAAGGCTTTTACAGATCCTTTAACTAATTCTATCTACGTGAACAAATGGTTACAAAATGTTTCAAAGGTTAACTTCTAAGTTCTAAGGTAAGTTTATCACTTAACAGAGGGGTTAAACAGAGATATGTTGGCTCCATATTTATTAGGTTATTGTGAATGGAGACAGGTAGTCTAGAGTGTTCAAACAAGAGCTTTGCTTCTAGCCATTCGGGCAGCTGTCTGTTCCGGGGG